>AWOL01S0077464.1:0-14067 GCA_000715115.1 Nicotiana otophora | reverse complement strand
CCCACGCCCAAAACTACACGTGTCGGTGTAGGGCTGGATTGTGGTGGATTGTGATTATTCCCTTTTTTTGGAATGAGATTGATATTAGTTCTGAATTGGAAAGTCAACCCACATGGCATATGTGGGAAGTCGGCCTAGCTGATCGGGTGGAGATCGGACGCCATGCTGCGCACATGGTGGTACTACTCTTGGTAACACTTTTTTTCGCATAAAATGTCAAACCACATTTTCCGTGGGGAGATGGAGTAGTCGATTGGGCGTGATCAGAATCTGTGATAAAAATACGGTGCTATATCAGTGCTAATGATCTCCCAACCAAAAATATATATTATTTTCATATTTTGAAAATTGTTATGTTTTAACTTGGAATTTGGATATCATTGATTGTTACTTGTCGCTTCTATGATGTTTCCCCTTTTTTCATTGGTGTTCTATTTCATAAGAGGACATTTAGCTTTACATACTAATACTATTCCATATGTACTAACACCCCTTTTGCCGGGGGCGCTGCATCTTCAATGATGCAGGTAGTTCATCAGCGGGTGGTCTTAATCCTCGTTAGCAGTTACTCTATACTCAACAGGTTTTGGTGAGCCCTACTCTGTTCAAGGTTTTATGTCATTTGACGTTGTATTTTGTTCTTTGAGCCGGGTCCTTATCACCGGCACTTCCATTCTACTCTTCTGTTGTACTTACATGCTCCGTAGACATAGTGTAGGTGGTGTTTGATGTTTGGAATTGAACTAGAAGTGTTGGTATTGTGGCAAACATGTTTTTCATCATATGTATAAACTTTTTATATTTTGGAAATCGTAAATAAATCTCCTTTGAGTAATGGAAAAAGAATATGGAATACTTGACTCTTCTCTTGTCTATCACTTGTACTGATTTTTATATTAATAAAAGGCCAAGGTTGGATAGAAGGCAACTTTGAGGCTTGATTAACCGGGGTATCTCGGTTGAGCGTAGGTTGCGATCCCCGAGGTCGGGATGTGACAAGCTTGTTATCAGAGACTAAGGTTTTAAAGTGTCCTAGGATGTTTGGGAGACGTGTCTAGTATAGTACTTCTTATCGGTGTGTTGTCGACCACATCTAAAATTAGGAGGTTACTTGGGCATTTAGGAATGTCACCCTTCTTTGATACTCCAGATCCTATGATAAGCAAGATAGAAAGTACATTTCCTCGTTATGTCTCATTTTAAAGATGAGTAATCCACAAGTTCGAAGAAGCAAGGAGGGAATGACCTCGCCATAGAATCTGGTAGAGATTGCACAAAAGTTCGTTGGGAGATTGCGTCAAGCCGTGGAGGAATTGGAAGAACTTGTTGCTAAGGAAAGCACCAATGTTCCTTCCAATATCACCACACCACCGGATCATGTGGTGAGAGCATTTAAGAAATAAAAGAGAGTTGTTGGTACTAATAAACCAGATTGTTTGATTTGCAAGAAACGTCACTTGGGAACATGTTGGATGACTCTTGCAATATGTTATGGTTGTGGAAAGAGGGGGAATAGGAAGAACAAATGCCCTAGATTGGTACACCCACCTCGGTCTACCCGATATGCGGGAAGGAGCATTTGGCGTCATGTTGTGGGTATGCGCAGCAGCATGTTAGGGGTGGAAGGTTTGGCAAAATCCAAAGGCCCACACCGCAAGCCTGTAGAGAGATTGTTACTTCCGCCATGGAGGCTCGGAGGGAGGATAAGGGGGAAGCTTATGGCGTATGAAAATAGTGGGAATATCAGGTTAGTGGGGCGAGTCAGTTTCACATACCTCATCCCTGTTGTGTGAAGTGTGGGATATGTCATTCGGGAGTATGTCATTATGGTACCAATGTATGCTACGAGTGTGTTATGAGGGGTCACATTCAGAGAGATTGTCATTCATCTTGTAGAGCATGGGTAGGGATGCGGCACAACCAATCAGTTCTGCAGCTACTACATCCACAACGTATCCTCTTAATTGAGGCACTATAGCGCCCGCAAGGCGTGGGGCAGCTAGGGGTGGTATCAAGAGCTCGGGATGGCCCAACATATTTTATGTTATGAGGAGGCGTCAAAAGTTGGAGTCTTCTCCATATGTGGTTATAGGTATATTGAATATCCAATCTCAAGATGTATATGCTCTTATTGACCCCGGTTCCACTTTGTCATATGTCATTCTTTATGTCGCTATGGAATTTGGGATAGAACCGGAACAACTTTATGAGATGTTCTCTGTATCCACTCTTTGAACGAGAATTATCATTTGTGAAGCTTCTTTATCACAATTATCTTACTAGCTACCTCTTGAGGAATTGATTTCCTTAATGATTTCTTTGAATTGAGTAACAAGCCCAGGTTAATAATTCTAACTTGCTTCCCTAAATTATCCACAAGGGACTATACCTATTGAATTCCTTAGAGAACCTTCTAATCAAAATGGATAACGTCTACTCACTTGTGCTTATGAATGCACCATCGTAAAGTTTACCTATGTGGTATCAAGTACAATGTAAAGCAACCCAGTGTTGAGATCCTTCTTGAGCCACTCTCTTTTTCCTATGCACGCGACACCTATGGTTTGAATAGTCACTTTGCTCCCTTTGTGAATACAGTCATAGATCCCTTTCCCTGTCCAAGTAACATAAAATCATATCTCAGCACCTATTATATGTGTACATGACAAGTGAGAGGGTCAATTCTCTACATAAAGTTACTCTGAAACTTGGGATCCTCACAAATTCATCATAAGAATATACATTGTTTGCCCATCTTAGTATGACTTTTATGGCCACTTAGGACATTTCGCATTAAGTAGCTCACTTTGCTCCTAGTATTGTAGTTTCCCATGACGTGGCCTGGCATTGCAGTTTATGATTTATCATAGCAGAAATATGTCTAGCTCATAAGGGTCAAGTTTATCGTATCTCTAGTCCTCTCATATAGGATCAACCACCGGGAAGGAATAAGTTGTCATAATAATAATCCCACTAGTGACCAACCTCTTTTTCAGCCGGGTAGGCTTGGGGCATAGTTTTCTTGTGTCAAATACCATCAAGGGCGTAACACAACTTCATGTATTTTTGAAATCATTAACACATTCATGGTTCATGAATCTTCTCATTTTGAGCTAAACTGATTTTCCCTAAACTTAAGGAGGCAACTGGTGTCACGTACTTGACTGTTGCTCCTTAGAGCTTTTTATTGTCGGGCAAGGCACATATGGAATGGAACAATTGTTACTATCCCTTGCATAACTCGTCTCCTTCCAAGAATAACTGATGCTAACGACTCACCTATTTTACATCATAGTATCATGTACATGGTTTCCATATTTGGATCGCGTACAACACTATGCCTCATTTGTCGAATCAATGATGACATCACAATAATTAATCATGTTAGCACTATTGGTAGTAACCTTCACATCCTTTAGGATATAACCTCTTGAATGCTCTGCTCGGCACATCGATAAATTCCTGAACAATTCCAACAACTTCATTCATAATTTCCAAAATATTACCAGTTTATAGGATTAATGAAAAACATGATTTCGAAATACCATCATTTCTAATTCAATTCCCCACATTAAATACCAACCACAACTTGTCTACGGAGCCTCTAAGTACAACAAAAGAGAAATATGGAAATGCCGTTAACAAGGCCCCGGCTATACCTCAACCACAAACTAAATGAGAATCAAAAGATACATGACCCCAAAATGAAGTGGGGCTCACCAGGTCAGCTGAAGAGAGTGTACCGCTATCACTGATCAATACCGCCTACTGTAGAACCACCTGTATCCATTAAAGATGCAGCGCCCGGTGTTAGTACCATCGTATAGCACTAGTATGTATAGCTAAAAGTCCTCTTTCAAAATAGAATGCCCAAATAAGAAAAGGCAACCCATAGAAACAACACGTCACAATCAATAATATCCAAATGTCCAGTTAAAACATAATAATTTTCAAAATACGAACTTCATATACAATTGTTGGTTGGGAGATCAGTAGCACCGATATACCACTATTCACAATACCATTGTTCACAATACTAATGTTCACAATACCAATACCACCATACTTTTAGCACAGAGTGCGATCACGACCCGATCGGCTAGGCCATCTCATTAGAGATATCAACCACAATCACTCTCAATACCAATACCACCGTACTCTTAGCACGGAGTCCGATCACGACCCGATTGGCTAGGCCATCTCATTAGAGATATCAACCACAATCACTCTCAATACCAATACCACCGTACTCTTAGCACGGAGTCCGATCACGACCCGATTGGCTAGGCCATCTCATTAGAGATATCAACCACAATCACTCTCAATACCAATACCACCGTACTCTTAGCACGGAGTCCGATCACGACCCGATTGGCTAGGCCATCTCATTAGAGATATCAACCACAATCACTCTCAATACCAATACCACCGTACTCTTAGCACGGAGTCCGATCACGACCCGATTGGCTAGGCCATCTCATTAGAGATATCAACCACAATCACTCTCAATACCAATACCACCGTACTCTTAGCACGGAGTCCGATCACGACCCGATTGGCTAGGCCATCTCATTAGAGATATCAACCACAATCACTCTCAATACCAATACCACCGTACTCTTAGCACGGAGTCCGATCACGACCCGATTGGCTAGGCCATCTCATTAGAGATATCAACCACAATCACTCTCAATACCAATACCACCGTACTCTTAGCACGGAGTCCGATCACGACCCGATTGGCTAGGCCATCTCATTAGAGATATCAACCACAATCACTCTCAATACCAATACCACCGTACTCTTAGCACGGAGTCCGATCACGACCCGATTGGCTAGGCCATCTCATTAGAAATATCAACCACAATCACAATTTAAATTACAATTTCCAGCACAATCACACCATGTGTACAACATGGGTCCGATCACGACGCGATCGGCTAGGCCGTCTCATTCGAGACATCAACCACAATCATAATTACAATTGCAATTTCCAGCACAATCACCACCATATGTGCGACATGGTGTCCGATCATGACCCGATTGGCTAGGCCGTCTCACCACAATACCGTGTGGATCGACATCATCCTTTTCTATCAATCATCTCATCTCAATTAAGGGGAATAATTTTATCACATCAATCTCAGCCCGAATAAAGGGAATAATTACAATACATTCCTACACCGACACGTGTAGTTTCGGGGTTAGGTAATTTTAACCTACCCTTCCTCAGTGATTATCGATACTCCCAAAATTATTTTTGATTTGATTACAAAGGAAACAACAATACAAATACACTTACCTCATAACCTTTCATGCCATATATAGCCTCATTGGCACTTTCAACAGTTTCAACATCATTATTTCATTGGCTCCCTTAGCCATACATATGATTATTCATTCTTGGCACAATGGCCGTATTTAATATTCCACACTTTCATTTCTTCCCTTTCATGGTTCATCGTCATAAATATCAATAAATAGAATATTTCGGAAATCACAACTTTAGGTTCATTAGTAATGAAGGCTTTAAACACAATGGATTTCTTTCCAAGAAAATGGAGTAAAATGATTGTCAATTGAAGCACAAGTTAAAATCATAAACAAGTAACACATCATTTATTCTTGAAATACTTTTTCACAAAAAGGGCAATACGCCATTTCAACTCCTGAATATATAAGAGTTCAAAACACATTGGAATTACTTACAAAGCATAGCATTCGATAAAATATCCACATTTGGGCATGACTTGAGTACATAAGCTTTTAGGAAAATCTATTTTTGAAGTCAATTCGGAATAGTTAAATCAAAGCTCATTTCATTGGCACCATTGGCCACAAGTATAACTTTCATTCTTGGCACGGTGGCCACAATTTATATCACCAATTCACTTCTTTCACTTTCGAGCATCTTTATACATTATCAACAACAAGGCATATCTAATCAAGACTTTAGGTACATATGATCAATTAAGGGTCTTAAACATATCGAGTTTTTCTCACATAATTTTGCATACTAGCTTTCATTTAAAACACGACTCAAAGCCATAACACTGTTATATGCAACCCATACTTTGAAACTTATGGGAATATTATGGAATTCAATTCGAAGAGAGAAAGTTTAGCCAACATACCTCACTTTGAGCTTTCCTTAAATTACTACAACATTCCGGAAATTCTAGCAATAACAATCTATTTTAAGATGTAACAAAATTGAACACAAGTAATGAAGATATTCATGGTTTCAGCTCATTTGAGCATTTTATCAAACATTACCTGTGCAAATTTTGCTGCAAGGTTCTTCTACAAGACTTCCTTCACTCCTAAACCCAATCTTTTCTTATTTTAGCTCAACAATCATCCCACTAACCTTATTGTACAAGCATGTCTAAATAATACTCTTACACCTACGAATCGTACTCCCCATCACCCGTCTTATACCCCAAACTCGAAATTAAAGACTAGGGTATAGAACCTTACCTCTTAGATGAAGATCTTGTGATTAGCTTCCTTGATTCTTGGATATTGGTCCAAGATTGGATGATTAGAATGTCTTACCCATATCTCTCTAAAATGCTCCTGCATCTCTCTAAAATATCAGGTTTTAGCTCAAGAAATGACTCTCTCTACCCGGCCTTGGGGGTATTAAATGAGGTCCTACATGCGCGGCCGCACACATGGGGAAGTGGCCACAAACCTGAGGTCGGGGCATGACAAGCTTGTTATCAGAGGCTAAGGTTTTAAAGTGTCATAGGATGTCTCAGAGCCGTGTCTAGTAGAGTACTTCTTATCGGTGTGTTGTCAACCACATCTAAAATTAGGAGGGTACTTGGGCATTTAGGAATGTCACCCTTCTTTGATACTCCAGATCGTACGATAAAGCTCAATATAAAAAGTTCATTTCCTCGTTATGTCTCATTTTCAAGATGAGTAATCCACAAGTTCGAAGCAGCAAAGAGGGAATGACCTCGCCGGAGAATCTGGTAGAGATTGCACAAAAGTTCATTGGGAGATTGCGTCAAGCCGTGGAGGAATTGGAAGAACTTGTTGCTAAGGAAAGAACCAATGTTCCTTCCAATGTCACCACACCACCGGATCGTGTGGTGAGAGCATTTAAGAAACGAAAGAGGGTTGTTTGTACTAATAAACCAGATTGTTTGATTTGCAAGAAACGTCACTTGGGAACATGTTGGATGACTCTTGCAATATGTTATGTTTGTGGAAAGAGGGGGAACAGGAAGAACAAATGCCTTAGATTTGTACACCCACCCCGGCCTACCCGATATGCGGGAAGGAGCAGTTGGCATCATGTTGTGAGTATGCGCAACAGCATGTTAGGGGTGGAAGGTTTGGCAAATTCCAAAGGCCCACACCGCAAACCGGTAGAGATACTGTTACTTCCGCCATGGAGGCTTGGAGGGAGGATAAGGGGGAAGCTTATGGCGTATGCAAATAGTAGGAATATCAGGTTAGTGGGGCGAGTTAGTTTCGCAGACCTCATCCCTGTTGTGTGAAGTGTGGGATATGTCATTCGGGAGTATGTCACTATGGTACCAATGTATGGTACGAGTGTGTTATAAGGGCTCACATTCAGAGAGATTGTCATTCGTCTTGTAGAGCATGGGTAGGTATGCGGCACAACCAACCAGTTCTGCAGCTACTACATCCACAACGTCTCCTCTTGATAGAGGCACTATAGCGCCCGCAAGGCGTGGGGCAGCTAGGGGTGGTATCAAGAGCTCGGGAGGGCCCAACAAGTTTTATGCTATGAGGAGGCATCAAAAGTTGGAGGCTTCTCCATATGTGGTTATAGGTATATTGACTGTCCAATCTCAAGCTGTATATGCTCTTATTGACCCCGGTTCCACTTTCTCATAAGTCATTCTTTATGTCGCTATGCAATTTGGGATAGAACCAGAATAACTTTATGAGACATTCTATGTATCCACTCTTTGAATGAGACGTATCGTTTGTGAAGCTTCTTTATCATAATTATCTTACTTCCAACCTCTTGAGGAATTGAGTTCTATAATGATTTCTTTGAATTGAGTCACAAGCCCTGGTTAATAATTCTAACTTGCTCCCCTAAATTCTCCACAAGGGACTATACCTATTGAATTCCTTAGAGAACCTTCTGATCCAAATGGATAACGTCTACTCACTGGTGCTTATTCATGCACCATCGTAAAGTTTACCTATGTGGTATCAAGTACAATGTAAAGCAACCCAGTGTTGAGATCCTTCTTGAGCCACTCTCTTTTTCCTGTGCATGTGACACCTATGGTTTGAATAGTCACTTTGCTCCCTTTGTGAATATAGTCATAGATCCTTTTCCCTATCCAAGTAACATAAAAGCATATCTCAGAACCTATTATATGTGTACATGACAAGTGAGAGGGTCAATTCTCTACATAAAGTTACTCTGAAACTTGGGATCCTCACAAATTCATCATAAGAATACCCATTGCTTGCCCAACTTAGTATGACTTTTATGGCCACTTAAGACATTCCGCATTAAGTAGCTCACTTTGCTCCTATTATTGTAGTTGCCCATGACGTGGCCTGGCATTGCAGTTTAGGAGTTATTATAGCTGAAATATGTCCAGCTCATAACAAATGTTCATTTTCTCTTTAAACCAATGCAACATGTATTGAATGTGTTCCTTAGTTAGTAAATCATTGAGTATGTCATTGTCTTTCGTGGAGGGTTTACTACCCTTAATGTTCCACATCCCTGGGTTGATAGGAGTTATTTGTCTTGTTCCTCGGAGTATCATATTACTCATTAGAACCTTTCTAACCAATGCATGATTTAACCCCAATATTAAGATGTCCTAGGTACATGGTCTCACTCGTGAAAGGTTGGAATTAGATATTCCAGATTATTAGGCACCTATCATGAACATATTTAGTTTAAGGGTCAAGTTTATCGTATCTCTAGTCCTCTCATATAGGATCAACCATCGGGAAGGAATAAGTTGTTGTAATAATAATCCCACTAGTGACCAACCTCTTTTTCAGCCGGGTAGGCTTGGGGCATCGTTTTCTTGTGTCAAATACCATCAAGGGCGTAACACAACTTCATGTATTTTTGAAATCACTAAGACATTCATGGTGCAAAAATCTTCTCATTTTGAGCTAAACTGATTTTCCCTACACTCAAGGAGGCAACTGGTGTCACGTACTTGACTGTTTCTCCTTAGAGCTTACTATTGTCGGGCAAGACAGATATGGAATGGAACAATTGTTACTATCCCTTCCATAACTCGTCGCCTTCCAAGAATAACTGATGCTAATGACTCACCTATTTTACATCATAGGATCATGTACATGGTTTCCATATTGTGATCGTGTACAACACTATGCCTCATTTGTCGAATCAATGATGACATCACAATAATTAATCATGTTAGCACTATTGGTAGTAACCTTCACATCCCTTAGGATATAACCTCTTGTTATGCTCTGCTCCGCACATCGATAAATTCCTGAACAATTCCAGCAACTTTATTCATAATTTCCAAAATATTACGAGTTTATAAGATTAATGAAAAACATGATTTCCAAATACAAATATTTCTAATTAAATTCCCCACAATAAATACCAACCACAACTTGTCTAGGGAGCGTCTAAGTACAACAAAAGAGAAATATGGAAATGTCGTTAACAAGGCCCCGGCTATACCTCAACCACAAACTAAATGAGAATCAAAAGATACATGAACCCGAAATGAAGTGGGGCTCACCAAGTCATCTGAAGAGAGTGTACCGCTATCACTGATCAACACCGCCTGCTGTAGAACCACCTGTATCCATTAAAGATGCAGCGCCCGGTGTTAGTACCATCGAATAGCACTTGTATATATAGCTAAAAGTCCTCTTTCAAAATAGAATGCCTAAATAAGAAAAGGCAACACATAGAAACAACATGTCACAATCAATAATATCCAAATGTCCAGTTAAAACATAATAATTTTCAAAATACGAACTTCATATACAATTTTTGGTTGGGAGATTAGTAGCACCGATATACCACTATTCACAATACCATTGTTCGCAATACTAATGTTCACAATACCAATACCACCATACTTTTAGCACAGAGTCCGATCACGACCTAATCTGCTAGGCCATCACATTAGATATATCAACCACAATTACTCTCAATACCAATACCACCATACTTTTAGCACAGAGTCCGATCACGACCTAATCTGCTAGGCCATCACATTAGATATATCAACCACAATTACTCTCAATACCAATACCACCATACTTTTAGCACAGAGTCCGATCACGACCTAATCTGCTAGGCCATCACATTAGATATATCAACCACAATTACTCTCAATACCAATACCACCGTACTTTTAGCACGGAGTCCGATCACAACCCGATCGGCTAGGCCATCTCATTAGAAATATCAACCACAATCACAAATTCAATTACAATTTCCAGCACAATCACACCATGTGTACAACATGGGTCCGATCATGACCCGATCGGCTAGGCCGTCTCATTCGAGACATCAACCACAATCATAATTACAATTACAATTTCCAGCACAATCACCACCATGTGTGTGACATGGTGTCCGATCACGACCCGATCGGCTTGGCCGTCTCACCACAATACCGTGTGGATCGACATCATCCTTTTCTATCAATCATCTCATCTCAATTAAGGGGAATAGTTTTATCACATCAATCTCATCCCAAATAAAGGGAATAACTACAATCCATTCCTACACCGACACGTGTAGTTTCGAGGTTAGGTAATTTCAACCTATCCTTCCCCGGTGACTATCGATACTCCCAAAAAACATTTTGACTTGCTTCAAAAGGAAACAACAATACAAATGCATTTACCTCATAACATTTGATACCGTATATAGCCTCATTGGAAATTTCAACACTTTCACCATCATTATTTCAATGGATCTCTTGGCCATACATATGATTATCCATTCTTGACACAATGGCAGTATTACATATTCCACACTTTCATTTCGTTCCTTTCATGGATCATCATGATAAATATCAACAAATAGAATATTCCGGAAATCACAACTTTAGGTTCATTAGTAATGAAGGCTATAAACACAATGGATTTCTTTACAAGAAAATGGAGTAAAATTATTGGCAATCGAAGCATAACTTAAAATCATAAACAAGTAACACATCATTTATTCTTGAAATACTTTTCCCCAAAAATGGCAATACACCATTTCAACTCCTGAATATATAAGAGTTCTAAACCCATTGGAAATAATTACAAAGCATAGCATTAGATAAAATAGCCACATTTGGGCATGACTTGAGTACATAAGCTTTTAAGCAAATCTATTTTTGAAGTCAATTCGGAATAGTTAAATTTAAGCTCATTTCATAACCTTTCTCACATCATTTCATTTCATTGGCACCATTGTCCACAAGTATAACTTTTATTTTGGGCACGATGGCCACAATTTATATCACCAACTCACTTCTTTCACTTTCGAGCATCTTTATACATTATCAACAACAAGGCATATCCAATCAAGACTTTAGGTACACATATGAACAATTAAGGGTCTTAAACATATCTAGCTTTCATTTGATACACGACTCAAAGCCATAACATTTTAATACGCAACCCATACTTTGAAACTTACGGGAACATTATGGAATTCGATTACAAGAGAAAGAGTTTATCCAACATACCTCACTTTGAGCTTTCCTTAAATTACTATAACAATCCAAAAATTCTAGCAATCGCAATCTATTTTGAGACATAACAAAATTGAACACAAATTAGGAAGATATTCATGGTTTCAGCTCATTTGAGTATTTTATCAAACATTAGGTGTGCAAATTTTGCTACAACGTTCTTTTACAAGATTTCCTTCACTCCTCAACCCAATCTTTACTTATTTTACCTCAACTATCTTCCCACAAACCTTATTAGTACAAGCATGTATAAATAATACTCTAACACCCAAGAATCATACTTCACATAACCCATCTTTTACCCCAAACTCGAAATTAAAGATTAGGTATGGAACCTTACCTCTTTAATGAAGATCTTGTGATTAGCTTCATAGATTCATGGATATTGGTGCAACATTGGATGATTAGAATGTTAGGTTTACTCCTTCTCTCTCTAAAATGCTCTTACATCTCTCTAAAATATCAGGTTTTAGCTCAAGAAATGACTTAACCCCTCTCTCTACCGGGCCTTGGGGGTATTAAATGAGCTCCTACGTGCACGACCATGCACCTGGGCAAGTGGCCATGCATCTGGCCGCGCACATGAGGCAGAAACTCTCAAATATGAGCGCATCTGGGTGCGCATATGAAAAAGGTCCAATAAAATGGCCATAACTTTCTATAGAAATTTCCAAATGACAAACGATTTGATGTGTTAGAAACTATACGCAAAGGGCTTTAATTTGATAGGTAGATCGCCACCTAAGTCAGTATATTGAGGGAGTTCTATTCATTTGATGTCGGGTCTTGTGCCAATTGAAACATCCTTTCCACTTAATGTATCCAACTTGTTCCACACAAGTTCTTGCCATTCACAAAACTCCTTAGTATGTTCCAACACACCTTAAACATATATTATCAATTCAAAATTATGTGGATCTATCCCATAGGTCTGCTTTTATATTTAAATACGTTATTCCAAAATACCTTTGGCACACTTTAAAATCATAAATCATTAGGAAATATTTACGGGGCCTTACAGTTTGGGTATCCGACATAGAGATTTGGAGTTGAAGGAAGTGAACAGGTTATTCACAAGATTTTCTCCATGAAGATATTATGTGAATTGTTAATAAAGGTAAAGTAGGTGTAGTGCACATTGGGCCTTGTGGAATCTTGAAAGAAATAGGCCAAACTATGAGTATGATGTTTCCCCATCGTTGTCCTCTATGCACCCGGTGTTTTATGTGTCTACATCAAAGAGGGTAATTGGAAGACCTTTTGTCTATCATGCAAGTGGAAGCTATTGAAGATAAAGTAGATAATTGGCTCGTGAGAGGTACCTTATGGTCATCCTTGTTAGATAAGTCCGGAAGTTGGGATTGCCTCCGTCAAAGTGCTATAGCTAAGTGAGTGAGTCGAGGAGGTCATCTCAAAGGCCGAGTGTGTTGTGGAAAGGAAATATTCTCACTTTTTGTATAGTCAAATAGTTCTGGTTCAAAAGGTACTTTCTATATGTTATGATTTAGTGCAGTTCATGTCAAGGTACCATTTATGATAACGTAATGCCCTTAATATTGAGGTCGGTGTTATTAATATATATTTTGATTCTTTGTTGAGTTTTGGATGTTTTGTTAGGAGTTGTTTTGGAGGTTCTCTGGCAAGTGGTTATGCCTAATTATAGGGGAGATTGCCTAAATCTCTTGAAATTTGGGGAGTTAGCCAAATTTTTGAGCTTTTGGTGTGTTGATAAAGATTTAAGTCACATTGGGTGTCTGTGATGGACTCTAACTCTCATTCGATGACAAATGATCCTCGACGAGGGAGAATGCAAGGCCCCGTTAAAATTTCCTAATGATTTAAGATTTTAAAGTGTGCCAGCGGTATTTGAGGATAACTTATTCAAGTATTAAAGGAGACCTATGGGATAGAACCGCATCATTTAGAAATGAAAATATATGTTTAAGGTGTATTGAATCATACTAAGGAGTTTTGTGAATGGCAAGAATTTGTCTGGAAGAAGTTGGAAACATTAAGTGGAAAGGATGTCTCAATTAGCACAAGACGCGGCTTCAAACGAATGCCACTCAAAAAATCTAAAGACTTAGGTGGTGATGTACCTATCAAATTAAAGCCCTCTGAGTCTAGTTTCCAACTCATCAAACCGTTCGTCATTTAAATATTTCTATAGAAAGTTATGGCCATTTTACCGGATATATGCCATATGCGCGCCCAGATACGCGACCGCGTATATAAGGGGGTTTCTGCCTTATTTGCGTGGCCAGATGCGCGGTCACTTGCCCAGGTGTGCAGCCGCGCACATAGGAGCCCTATAAATACACCCAAGGTGTAACACTCATTAAATCCAGATTAGTTGTGG
>AWOL01S0077460.1:53965-72830 GCA_000715115.1 Nicotiana otophora | reverse complement strand
TATATATATATATATATATGCCGACTTTTAAATAAGTCTGTTGCGGCGTGCAACCCGATCCTCCAATATATCCATTATAATTAATTCTGTTGCGGCGTGTAACGCGATCCTCCAATATATTCATTATAATCGATCCTGTTGCGGCGTGCAACCCACTCCTCCAACATATTCATTTATCAATTCTTTTAGAAGAATTTCCCCGATAAATGCAATAATTAATATAAAGTTATAAGACAATAAGCATACAATAATTATGATTTAATTACGAAACAAACAAAGGCAAATAGCAAATTATTATAAAAATCAGAGGGAAAATATGCAGTTTAATATTTAATATGCTAAATGTCAAATAACAATTAAGACACATAATTCAAATAGCATGTAACAATTAATGCAGGAATTCAAGAATTAATATTTGACAAAGAATAGGAGAGAAACAATTATTATAATAATTAATTCATGATTTAAAACAATATATGATTTTCCAAGTAAGCAGGAAAACAATTAATTTGACGATGTATATACACTCGTCACCTCGCCTATACGTCGTTCATATGCAATTCACATAACAATTAATTTAAGGGTTCTATTCCCACAAGTCAAGGTTAACCACGACACTTACCTCGCTTTGCAAATTCCAATCAATCACTCAACCACAACTTTTCCTTTTAAATTCGTCTCCAAAAGCTTCAAATTTATTCATAAACAATTCAATATGCTCAATACGAATCATAGGAATTAATTCCATATGAATTTACTAATTTTCCGGATATAAATTCGAAATGCATTAAAATATTCGACAGTGTGACCCACATCTCAAATCCCAAAAAAACTTACAAAATCCGAACACCCATTCCGAGACGAGTCCAACCATATAAAAATTATCCAATTCCAATGTTAAATGGACCTTCAAATCTTAAATTTTTGTTTTTGGAAGATTTTATAAAAATCTGATTTTTCTTCCATAAATTCAAGGATTCATGATATAAATGAGTATGAAATCATGAAATATAATCAATATAGGATAAGGAACACTTACCCCAATGGTTTCCCGTGAAAATCGCCTTACCTGAGCTCAAAAATGGAAAAGAGTTGAAAATGGGTCGAAACCCCATTTCCAGAACTTAAGTTCTGTTTTTCTGATTTTTACCCTTCGCAAACGCGGTCAGTGCCTCGCGTTCGCGAAGCAGAAATTTGTGTTGTCCCATATTTACTCTTCGTGAACGTGAGGGCTACTTCGCGAACGCGAAGCTTGACTAGCTTGGCCTTCACGAACGCGAGATTCCCATCGTGAACGCGAAGGCAATAATCCCGGCCAACCTCTTTCCCTTCCCGAACGCGAGGCTTCNCGATCCTCCAATATATTCATTATAATCGATCCTGTTGCGGCGTGCAACCCACTCCTCCAACATATTCATTTATCAATTCTTTTAGAAGAATTTCCCCGATAAATGCAATAATTAATATAAAGTTATAAGACAATAAGCATACAATAATTATGATTTAATTACGAAACAAACAAAGGCAAATAGCAAATTATTATAAAAATCAGAGGGAAAATATGCAGTTTAATATTTAATATGCTAAATGTCAAATAAAAAGTAAGGCACATAATTCAAATAGCATGTAACAATTAATGCAGGAATTCAAGAATTAATATTTGACAAAGAATAGGAGAGAAACAATTATTATAATAATTAATTCATGATTTAAAACAATATATGATTTTCCAAGTAAGCAGGAAAACAATTAATTTGACGATGTATATACACTCGTCACCTCGCCTATACGTCGTTCATATGCAATTCACATAACAATTAATTTAAGGGTTCTATTCCCACAAGTCAAGGTTAACCACGACACTTACCTCGCTTTGCAAATTCCAATCAATCACTCAACCACAACTTTTCCTTTTAAATTCGTCTCCAAAAGCTTCAAATTTATTCATAAACAATTCAATATGCTCAATACGAATCATAGGAATTAATTCCATATGAATTTACTAATTTTCCGGATATAAATTCGAAATGCATTAAAATATTCGACAGTGTGACCCACATCTCAAATCCCAAAAAAACTTACAAAATCCGAACACCCATTCCGAGACGAGTCCAACCATATAAAAATTATCCAATTCCAATGTTAAATGGACCTTCAAATCTTAAATTTTTGTTTTTGGAAGATTTTATAAAAATCTGATTTTTCTTCCATAAATTCAAGGATTCATGATATAAATGAGTATGAAATCATGAAATATAATCAATATAGGATAAGGAACACTTACCCCAATGGTTTCCCGTGAAAATCGCCTTACCTGAGCTCAAAAATGGAAAAGAGTTGAAAATGGGTCGAAACCCCATTTCCAGAACTTAAGTTCTGTTTTTCTGATTTTTACCCTTCGCAAACGCGGTCAGTGCCTCGCGTTCGCGAAGCAGAAATTTGTGTTGTCCCATATTTACTCTTCGTGAACGTGAGGGCTACTTCGCGAACGCGAAGCTTGACTAGCTTGGCCTTCACGAACGCGAGATTCCCATCGTGAACGCGAAGGCAATAATCCCGGCCAACCTCTTTCCCTTCCCGAACGCGAGGCTTCGATCGCGAACGCGAAGCTTTGAACCTCAAGCCTTCGCGAATGCGGTCACTCTGTCGTGAACGCGAAGCACAAAACGTGTCAGCCCCAATTTGCTCTTCGCGTTCGCGAGAGTACCTTCGCGAACGCGAAGAAGAACACACCAGAAGCCTGAAGTCTGCAGAAAACCAAATTTCCTAAGTCCGAAAATGATCCGTTAACCACCCGAAACCAACTCGAGCCCTCGGGGCTCCAAACCAAACATGCACCCAAGTACTAAAACATCATACAAACTTGCTGGCGTGATCAAATCGCCAAAAATAATACCAAGAACTACGAATCGGACACCAAATCAAAGGAAATTTCCAAGAAACCTTTAAAACTTATATTTTAACAACCGGACGTCCAAATCACGTCAAATCAACTCCGATTCTCACCAAATTCGGCATACAAGTCATAAATATTATAGTGGACCTACATCGGACTCCGGAACCAAAATACGGACCCGATGTCAATAAATTCAATATCAATAATTTCTTAAAAATTATTAAGCTTTCAAACTTTTTATTTTTCATCAAAATTTCATATCTCAGGCTAGGGACCTCGAAATTTGATTTCGGGCATACGCCCAAGTCCCAAATCACGATACAGACCTACAAAGATTGTCAAAATACTGATCCGGATCCATTTGCTCAAAATGTTGACTAACGTCAACTCCGTTGAGTTTTAAAGCTCTATTTCACATTTTAATCCATTTTTCACATGAAAACTTTCCTAAACATTTTACAGACTACGCACGCAAGTCGAGGAATGATAAATGGTGCTTTTCAAGGTCTTAGAATATAAAATTACTTATTAAATTTAAAGATGATATTTTGGGTCATCACACCCATAGCTGAGAATCTATCCGACCCAGGGAGTTTCACAATCCCATTCACAATAGGCAACTATGCTTTTGCAAAAGCATTGTGTGATTTGGGGGTGAGCCTAAACTTGATGCCCTTATCTATTTATAAAAGGTTAGGCATTTAAAGAGCAAGGCTCACATCCATGTTACTACAGCTAACCGTCCGAACGGTGAAAAGGCCATCAGGTATACTTGACGATGTACTTATGCAAGTTAGAAAGTTTGTGTTTCCAGCAGATGTTGTCATTCTGGACTGCCAGGTTAATGAAGAGATTCCCATAATTTTGGGAAGGCCATTCTTGGCCACAGGGAGAGCTCTGATTGATTGTGAAACTAGGGAGCTAAGATGAGATTGAGCGATGAAGAAATAACATTCAATCTGCAGAAGTCTATGCAACGACCAGTGAGTTTGCTAACTGATCTCTGATTGAAGATATGGATGTGATTCCGGAGTAGGAAGATGATGCATTAAACGCAAAAGACCCTCTAGCAGCATGCCTGATGAACTTAGAAGAGGTAGATGGTGAGGACTTGGCAGAATGGGTTTTGGCCCTTGAAGGCCAAGGGCATTGAAAAAGAGAACTCGAATTCGGGCCCTTGCAATTAGAAGAAAAAACGACCCCTCCAGCTAAGCCATCAATTGAAGAGCCACTACAGTTGGAGCTAAAATCGTTACCGACTCACCTCAGGTATGCTTTCTTAAGACCTAGTTGGACATTACCTATTATTATCTCATCTGGTTTGTTAGATGTGCAGGTAGAACATCTTTTGTAGGTTTTAAAGGAGTGCAAGACCGCAATTAGGTGGACCATTGCAGACATAAAGCGTATTAGCTAAACATTTTGCATGCATAAGATTCTACTGGTAGATGGGCACAAACCTTCCAGAAAATATCAAAGAAGGCTAAACCCCAACATAAAAGAAGTGGTGAAGAAAGAAGTGATCAAGTGGTTAGATGCGGGAATCATCTTCCCCATCTCTGACAGCAACTGGGTCAACCCAATTCAGTGTGTGCCAAAGAAGGATGGAATGACTGTAGTGCAAAATGAGAATAACAAATTGATCTCAACAAGAGTAGTCACGGGATGACGAATCTATATGGATTACAGAAGACTGAATTAGGCCACTCGCAAAGACCATTTTCCGCTGTCGTTCATTGATCAAATGTTAGAAAGATTGGCAGGGAGGTCCTAATATTTACTTCCTGGATGGATACTCAGGGTATAACTAGGTCTCTATTGCCCCGGAGGATAGAGAAAAAATATTGTTCACCTATCCATATGGCATCTATGCCTTTTGAAGACTGCTGTCTAGCCTATGCAATACTCCCGCCATATTCCAAAGGTGCATGATAGATATCTTCACAGATATGGTAGAGGACATAATGAAGGTTTTCATGGATGACTTCTCACTGGTAGGAAACTCATTCGATGACTGCCTTATGAATTTAAAAAGAGTATTGAAAAGGTGTATATATTCACATTCAATTCTGTTGCAGCGTGCAACCCGCTCTCACAATATATTCACATTCAGTTCTGTTGCAGCGTGCAACCCGCTCACAATATATTCATTTTAATTAAGTCTGTTGCGGCGTACAACCCGAACCCCTAATATATATATATATATATATATGTATGTCGACTTTTAAATAAGTCTATTGCGGCGTGCAACCCGATCCTCCAATATATCCATTATAATTAATTCTGTTGCGGCGTGCAACCCGCTCCTCCAACATATTCATTTACCAATTCTTATAGAGGAATTTCTCCGATAAATGTAATAATTAATATAAAGTTATAAGACAGCAAGCATACAATAATTATAATTTAATTACGAAACAAACAAAGGCAAATAGAAAATTATTATAGAAATCAGAGAGAAAATATGCAGTTTAATATTAATATGCTAAATGTCAAATAACAATTAAGGCGCATAATTCAAATAGCATGTAACAATTAATGCAGGAATTCAAGAATTAATAATTGATAAAGAATAAGAGAGAAATAATTATTATAATAATTAATTCAAGATTTAAAATAATTTATGATTTTTCAAGTAGGCAAACAATTAATTTGACGATGTATAGACACTCGTCACCTCGCCTATACGTCGTTCATATGCAATTCACATAACAATTAATTTAAGGGTTCTATACCCTTAAGTCAAGGTTAACCACGACACTTACCTCGCTTCGTAAATTCCAATTAATCACTCAACCACAACTTTTCCTTTTAAATTCGTCTCCAAAAGCTTCAAAGTTATTCAGAAACAATTCAATATACTCAATACGAATCATAGGAATTAATTTCATATGAATTTACTAATATTTCAGATAAAACTCTGAAATTCATTAAAATATTCGATAGTGGGACCCACATCTCAAATCCCGAAAAAACTTACGAAATCCGAACACCCATTCCGAGATGAGTCCAACCATACAAAAATTATCCAATTCCAATGTTAAATGGACCTTCAAATCTTAAATATTTGTTTTTGGAAGATTTTATAAAAATCTGATTTTGCTTCCATAAATTCACGGATTCATGATATAAATGAGTATGAAATCATGAAATATAATCAATATAGGATAAGAAACACTTACCCCAATATTTTTCCGTGAAAATTGCCTTACCCGAGCTCAAAAATAGAAAAGAGTTGAAAATGGGTCGAAACCCCATTTCCAGAACTTAAGTTCTGTTTCTGGGATTTTTACCCTTCGCGAACGCGGTCAGTGCCTCGCGTTCGCGAAGCACAAATTTGTCATGTCCAATATTTACTCTTCGCGAACGTGAGGGCTACTTCGTGAACGCGAAGCTTGCCTAGCTTGGCCTTCGCGAACGCGAGATGCCCTTCGTGAACGCGAAGGCAATAATCCTGGCCAGCCTCTTTCCCTTCGCGAACACGAGGCTTCGGTCGCGAACGCGAAGCTTTGAACATCAAGACTTCGCGAATGCGGTCACTCTGTCGTGAACGCGAAGCAAAAAATGTGCCAGCCCCAATTTTTTCTTCGCGTTCGCGAGAGTACCTTCGCGAGCGCGAAGAAGAATACACCAGAAGCCTGAAGTCTGCAGAAAACCAAATTTCCTCAATCCGAAAATGATCCGTTAACCACCCGAAACCAACTCGAGCCCTCGGGGCTCCAAACCAAATATGCACCCGTCCTAAAACATCATACGAACTTGTTTGCGTGATCAAATTGCCAAAAATAACATCAAGAACTACGAATCGGACACCAAATCAAAGAACATTTCCAAAAAAACTTTAAAACTTATATTTTAACAACCGGACGTCCAAATCACGTCAAATCAACTCCGATTATCACCAAATTCGGCATACAAGTCATAAATATTATAGTGGACCTACATTGGACTCCGAAACTAAAATACGGACCTGATGTCAATAAATTCAATATCAATAATTTCTTAAAAATAATTAAGCTTTCAAGCTTTTTAGTTTTCATTAAAATTCTATATCTTGGGCTAGGGACCTCGGAATTTAATTTCGGGCATACGCCCAAGTCCCAAATCACGACACGGACCTAGAAAACTTGTCAAAACACTGATCCGAGTCCGTTTGCACAAAATGTTGACTAAAGTCAACCCAGTTGAGTTTTAAAGCTCTATTTCACATTTTAATCTATTATTCACATGAAAACTTTCCTAAAAATTTTACGGACTGCGCACGCAAGTCGAGAAATGATAAAATAGTGCTTTTCGAGGTCTTAGAATACAAAATTACTTATTAAATTTAAAGATAACATTTTGGGTCATCACACCCATAGCTGAGAAGCTATCCGACCTAGGGAGTTTCACAATCTCATTCACAATAGGCAACTATGCTTTTGCTAAAGCATTGTGTGATTTGGGGGTGAGCATAAACTTGATGCCCTTGTCTATCTATAAAAGGTTAGGAATTGGAATAGCAAGGCCCACATCCATATTACTACAGCTAACCGACCAAACGGTGAAAAGGCCATCAGGTATACTTGACGATGTACTTATGCAAGTTAGAAAGTTTGTGTTTCCAGCAGATTTTGTCATTCTGGACTACCAGGTTGATGAAGAGATTCCCATAATTTTGGGAAGGCCATTCTTGGCCATAGGGAGAGCTCTGATTGATTGTGAAACTGGGGAGCTAAGATGAGATTGAGCGATGAAGAAATAACGTTCAATGTGCAGAAGTCTATGCGACGACCCAGTGAGTTTGCTAACTGATCTCTGATTGAAGATATGGATGTGATTCCGGAGGAGGAAGATGATGCATTAAACGTAAAAGACCCTCTAGCAGCCTGCCTGATGAACTTAGAAGAGGTAGATGGTGAGGACTTGGCAGAATGGGTTTTGGCCCTTGAAGGCCAAGGGTACTGAAAAAGAGAACTCGAATTCGGGCCCTTACACTTAGAAGAAAAAAAGACCCCTCCAGCTAAGCCATCAATTGAAGAGCCACTACAGTTGGAGTTAAAATCATTACCGACTCACCTCAGGTGTGCTTTATTAAGACCTAGTTCGACATTACATGTTATTATCTCATCTGGTTTGTTAGATGTGCAGGTAGAACAACTTTTGCAGGTTCTAAAGGATTGCAAGATTGCAATTGGGTGGACCATTGCAGACATAAAGGGTATTAGCTAAACATTTTGCATGCATAAGATTCTACTGGTAGATGGGCACAAACCTTCCAGAAAATATCAAAGAAGGCTAAACCCCAACATAAAAGAAGTGGTGAAGAAAGAAGTGATCAAGTGGTTAGATGCGGGAATCATCTTCCCCATCTCTGACAGCAACTGGGTCAACCCAGTTCAGTGTGTGCCAAAGAAGGGTGGAATGACTATAGTGCAAAATGAGAACAACGAATTGATCTCAACAAGAGTATTCACGGGATGGCGAATCTATATGGATTACAGAAGACTGAATTAGGCCACTCGCAAAGACCATTTTCCGCTGTCGTTCATTGATCAAATGTTAGAAAGATTGGCAGGGAGGTCCTATTTTTTGCTTCCTGGATGGATGCTCGGGGTATATCTAGGTTTCTATTGCCCCGGAGGATAGAGAAAAAATATTGTTCACCTATCCATATGGCATCTATGCCTTTCGAAGACTGTCTTATGAAGTTTAAAAGAGTATTGAAAAGGTGAATATATTCACATTCAATTCTGTTGCAGCGTGCAACCCGATCTCACAATATATTCACATTCAGTTCTGTTGCAGCATGCAACCTGCTCACAATATATTCACCTTCAGTTCTGTTGCAGCGTGCAACCCGCTCTCACAATATATTCACATTCAGTTCTGTTGCAGCGTGCAACCCGCTCTCACAATATATTCATTTTAATCAAGTCTGTTGCGGCGTGCAACCCGATCCCCCAATATATATATATATGTATGTCGACTTTTAAATAAGTCTATTGCGGGGTACAACCCGATCCTCCAATATATCCATTATAATTAATTCTGTTGCGGCGTGCAACCCGATCCTCCAATATATTCATTATAATCAATCCTGTTGCAGCGTGCAACCCGCTCCTCCAACATATTCATTTACCAATTCTTATAGAGGAATTTCCCCGATAAATGCAATAATTAATATAAAGTTATAAGACAACAAGCATACAATAATTATGATTTAATTACGAAGCAAACAAAGGCAAATAGCAAATTATTATAGAAATCAGAGAGAAAATATGCAGTTTAATATTTAATATGCTAAATGTCAAATAACAATTAAGGTACATAATTCAAATAGCATATAACAACTAATGCAGGAATTCAAGAATTAATATTTGACAAAGAATAGGAGAGAAACAATTATTATAATAATTAATTCATAATTTAAAACAATTTATGATTTTTCAAGTAAGAAGTCAAACAATTAATTTGACGATGTATAGACAGTCGTCACCTCGCCTATACATCGTTCATATGCAATTCACATAATAATTAATTTAAGGGTTCTATTCCCTCAAGTCAAGGTTAACCACGACACTTATCTCGCTTTGCAAATTCCAATTAATCACTCAACCACAACTTTTCCTTTTAAATTCGTCTCCAAAAGCTTCAAATCTATTCATAAATAATTCAATATACTCAATACGAATCATAGGAATTAATTCCATATAAATTTACTAATTTTCCGGATAAAAATCCGAAATTTATTAAAATATTCGACAGTGGGACCCACGTCTCAAATCCCGAAAAAACTTACGTAATCCGAACACCCATTCCAAGACGAGTCCAACCATACAAAAAATATCCAATTCCAATGTTAAATGGACCTTCAAATCCTAAATTTTGGTTTTTGGAAGATTTTATAAAAATCTGTTTTTCTTCCATAAATTCACGGATGCATGATATAAATGAGTATGAAATCATGAAATATAATCAATATAGGATAAGGAACACTTACTCCAATGTTTTCCCGTAAAAACCGCCTTACCCGAGCTCAAAAATGGAAAAGGGTTGAAAATGGGTCAAAACCCCATTTCCAGAACTTAAGTTCTGTTTCTGGGATTTTTACCCTTCGCGAACGCGGTCAGTGCCTCGCATTCGCGAAGCACAAATTTGTGTTGTCCAATATTTACTCTTCGCGAACGTGAGGGCTACTTCGTGAACGCGAAGCTTGCCTAGCTTGGCCTTCGCGAATGCGAGATGCCCTTCGTGAACGCGAAGGCAATAATCCCGGCCAGCCTCTTTCCCTTCGCGAACATGAGGCTTCGGTCGCGAACGCGAAGCTTTGAACCTCAAGCCTTCGCGAATGTGGTTACTCTGTCGTGAACGCGAAGCACAAAATGTGCCAGCCCCAATTTGCTCTTCGCGTTCGCGAGAGTACCTTCGCGAGCGCGAAGAAGAACACACCAGAAGCCTGAAGTCTGCAGAAAACCAAATTTCTTAAGTCCGAAAATGATCCGTTAACCACCCGAAACCAACGCGAGCCCTCGGGGCTCCAAATCAAATATGCACCCAAGTCCTAAAACATCATACGAACTTGGTTGCATAATCAAATCGCCAAAAATAACACCAAGAACTACGAATCGGACACCAAATCAAAAAAAATTTCCAAGAAAACTTTAAAACTTATATTTTAACAACCGGACGTCCAAATCACGTCAAATCAACTCCGATTCTCACCAAATTCGGCATACAAGTCATAAATTTTATAGTGGACCTACATCGGACTTCGGAACTAAAATACGGATCCGATGTCAATAAATCCAATATCAATAATTCCTTAAAAATAATTAAGCTTTCAATCTTTTTAGTTTTAATCAAAATTCCATATCTTGGGCTAGGGACCTCGGAATTTAATTTCGGGCATACGCCCAAGTCTTAAATCACGATACAGACCTACAAAAATTGTCAAAACACTGATCCGAGTCCGTTTGCACAAAATGTTGATTAAAGTCAACTCAGTTGAGTTTTAAAGCTCTATTTCACATTTTAATAAATTGTTCACATGAAAACGTTCCTAAAAATTTTACGGACAGCGCACGCAAGTCGAGGAATGATAAATGATACTTTTCGAAGTCTTGAACACAAAATTACCTATTAAATTTATAGATGACATTTTGAGTCATCACACCCATAGCTGAGAAGCTATCCGACCCAGGGAGTTTCACAATCCCATTCACAATAGGCAACTATGCTTTTGCTAAAACATTGTGTGATTTGGGGGTGAGCATAAACTTGATGCCCTTGTCTGTCTATAAAAGGTTAGGCATTGGAAGAGCAAGGCCCACATCCATGTTACTACAGCTAACCGACCGAACGGTGAAAAGGCCATCAGGTATACTTGACGATGTACTAATGTAGGTTAGAAATTTTGTGTTTCCAACAGATTTTGTCATTCTGGACTGCCAGGTTGATGAAGAGATTCCCATAATTTTGGGAAGGCCATTCTTGGCCACAGGGAGAGCTCTGATTGATTGTGAAACTGGGGAGCTAAGATGAGATTGAGCGATGAAGAAATAACGTTCAATGTGCAGAAGTCTATGCGACAACCCAGTGAGTTTGCTAACTGATCTCTGATTAAAAATATGGATGTGATTTCGGAGGAGGAAGATGATATATTAAACGCAAAATACCCTCTAGCAGCCTGCGTGATGAACTTAGAAGAGGTAGATGGTGAGGACTTTGCAGAATGGGTTTTGGCCCTTGAAGGCCAAGGGTACTGGAAAAGAGAACTCGAATTCGGGCCCTTACACTTAGAAGAAAGAAAGACCCCTCCATGGTTAGTTGGAGATAAAATCGTTACCGACTCACCTCAGGTATGCTTTCTTAAGACCTAGTTCGACATTACCTGTTATGATCTCATATGGTTTGTTAGATGTGCAGGTAGAACAACTTTTGCAGGTTCTAAAGGAGTGANGGGTACTGGAAAAGAGAACTCGAATTCGGGCCCTTACACTTAGAAGAAAGAAAGACCCCTCCATCTAAGCCATCAATTGAAGAGCCACTACAGTTGGAGATAAAATCGTTACCGACTCACCTCAGGTATGCTTTCTTAAGACCTAGTTCGACATTACCTGTTATGATCTCATATGGTTTGTTAGATGTGCAGGTAGAACAACTTTTGCAGGTTCTAAAGGAGTGCAAGATTGCAATTGGGTGGACCATTGCAGACATAAAGGGTATCAGCTAAACATTTTGCATGCATAAGATTCTACTGGTATATGGGCACAAACCTTCCAGAAAATATCAAAGAAGGCTAACCCAACATAAAAGAAGTGGTGAAGAAAGAAGTAATCAAGTGGTTAGATGCGGGAATCATCTTCCCAATCTCTGACAGCAACTGGGTCAACCCAGTTCAGTGTGTGCCAAAGAAGGGTGGAATGGTTGTAGTGCAAAATGAGAACAACGAATTGATCTCAACAAGAGTAGTCACGGGATGGCGAATCTATATGGATTACAGAAGACTGAATTAGGCCACTCGAAAAGACCATTTTCCGATGTCGTTCATTGATCAAATGCTAGAAAGATTGGCAGGGAGGTCCTATTGTTTACTTCCTGGATGGATACTTGGGGTATAACTAGGTCTATATTGCCCCAGAGGATAGAGAAAAAATGTTGTTCACCTATCCATATGGCATCTATGCCTTTCGAAGACTGTTGTCTAGCCTATGCAATGCTCCTGCCACATTCCAAAGGTGCATGATGGATATCTTCACAGATATGGTAGAGGACATAATGAAGGTTTTCATGGATGACTTCTCAGTGGTGGGGAACTCATTCGATGACCGCCTTATGAATTTAAAAAGAGTACTGAAATGGGAAAAGTGTCATTTCATGGTACATGAAGGTATAGTATTGGGACACCTAGTGTCAAGTAAGGGCATTGAAGTGGATCGTGCTAAGGTTGATATAATTAAGAAGTGGCCTCCACCCACTTCTGTAAAGGCCATAAGAAGTTTCCTTGGTCACACCGGATTCTACAGGCGGTTTATAAAAGATTTTTCTTAAATTGCTAACCCTTTGTGTAAATTGCTTGAAAAAGATCACCCCTTTGTATTTTCTGATAACTGCAAGGTAACTTGTGAGGAATTGAAAAAGAGGCTGGTGACTACACCAATCATAGTGGCACCTTACTTGGAGCAACATTTTGAGCTGATGTGTGATGCAAGCGACTATGCTGTGGGAGCAGTTCTTGGGCAACAAAAAGATAAAGTCATACATCCAATCTACTGTGCAAGTAGAACCCTGAGTGGTGCCCAACTAAATTAGAAAGAGATGTTAGCAGTGGTGTTCGCATTTGAAAAATTAAGGTCATACCTGATAGGCTCAAAGGTAATTGTGTATACTGACCATGCTTCTCTCAAGCACCTAATTTAGAAGAAGGAGTCAAAACTGGGCCTGATTCGATGGGTGCTACTGCTGCAAGAATTTGACTTGGAAATCTGTGACCGAAAGAGAACAGAGAACCAAGTGGCTGATCACTTGTCTAAGCTGGAAGGAGAAGAGAAGAAAGTTGTGGTGGAAGAGATTGTAGAGACTTTCTCGGATGAACAATTGTTAGCTACGTGCCTTAAGGTAGAGCCGTGGTATGAAGACATTGCAAACTACCTGGCGAGCGGTATTGTCCCCTATGACCTTTCTTTTGTTTAAAAGAAAAAGTTCTTTCGTGACTGTAGCACGTATTATTAGGATGAGCCTTATCTGTTCAGGATTTGTGTTAATAACATGATCCGAAGATGTATCCCCGAGACAGACCAATCTTCTGTTTTGCAGGCTTCTCACGTATCCCCATATGGTGGCCATTTCGGGAGAGTAAGGACAACCGCGAAAGTGTTGGAGTCGAGCTTCTACTGGTTGACATTGTTCAAAGATGCACATCTCTGGGTGTTGTGATGAATGACAACGGATCGGGAATATTTATCGCCGACATGAGATGCCCATGAACCGAATTCAGGAGGTAGAAGTATTTGATGTATGGGGAATCGATTTCATGGGGTCTTTTGTCAGCTCATATGGCAACAAGTACATACTTGTATTGTGGACTATGTGTCAAAATGGGTGGAAGCTGTGGCACTCCCTACAAATGATGCAAAGGGAGTCATTAGTTTTTTGTGAAAGAATATATTCACCCGATTTGGTACTCCAAGGGCAATAATCAGTGATGGAGGCACTCACTTCTTCAACCGAGCTTTCACAAAGTTGTTAGAAAAATATGGTGTTCGCCACAACTTTGCCACCCCATATCATCCACAAACAAGGGAGCAAGTGGAAGTGTCGAGTAGAGAAATAAAGAGTGTTTTGACTAAGACCGTGAATGCTACAAGAATGGATTGGGCGAAACAGTTAGATGATGCACTCTAGGCCTATCGTACCGCTTTTAAAACTCTAATTGGCATGTCTCCATATAAACTAGTGTTTGGGAAAGTGTGTCACTTACCCGTGGAATTGGAGCATAGAGCTTTGTGGCATTAAGGCAGCTGGATCTCAACATGGAAATAGCGGGTACACGTATAGTCACAGAGTTTCACGATCTTGATGAGTTCCGATAACATGCTTTTGAGAGTACAATGCTATATAAATAGAGAATGAAGATGATGCATGACAAATATTCTTGAGCAAAATTTTAAACCTAGAGACATGGTATTGCTATACAATTCGAGATTGAAGCTGTTTCTGGGCAAGTTGAAGTCAAGATGGTCAGGACCATTTCGTGTGGTAGAGATGTATCCCGCCGGAGCCATAGAAATTGCATCAGAAGATGGCTTCCACAAGTTCAAAGTTAACGGGCAAATGCTAAAATATTATCAAGGCATAGTTGAGGAAGATAAAGTGATCTCGACCATGTAATTGAAGGATCCTTGATAAGGGATGACCCGAGTCGTGTCGCGATGTTAAATCAGGCGCTGTGGGAGACAACCCATTGTAATATTGTAATTCGTCGAGCTGAGACATTAAATCAAGTGCTTGTTGTGAGGCAACCCAATTTTCTTGTTTTCGTCTAGTTGTCATTTAGTTTTTAAAAAAAGTTCAGCGCCTAGTTGGGCGCCAGGCGCCAATAAAAACAACAAAGGCAGAATAAAAAAATGCACAACTGCCCTCTTGAGTGCCAGGCGCAGATGAAAACGCTTAGGTAAGTCCCCTACCCGTTTTACCCCCAACCCGACCCAAACCCATCTCCCTACCTAATAATAATAATAATAATAAAACACCACTTTCTAACATAACAACCAACCCTACCTGTCACACCCTAAACCCCAAATCCCCCCACGCCAGTTCTCTCTCTCTATCTCCCCGAATTTTGTTCCCCCCCGCGCTCGCTGCTTCTTCTTCTCTCAAGCACAAGGTGAGTCTTTCTTCCTCTTCTCTTATTTTCGTTTTTTTATTGTCTTCTCTTCTTTTTTATTAATTAATTCTTGATTTGGTATTATTGTGTGTTTTCTCATCTCTCACTCTTCTTTCTCCCCCCAAGGAGTTCCTTCTATCCACCACCCTGCTTTATATTTTTGTTATATGTGCATTGGGGACACTGCACTTTTTAAGTGTGGGGTGAGGAATTTCCATTGATGAGTAGTAGTATGTTAGTACCTAGTAGTAATGTAATTTCTTATTTTTATATTCTAGCTTCTTTTTAAATTCTAGCTTCTTGATTTTAATTACGTAGTTAATAGAAGTAGTAATGTAGTATAGTAGAATTAGTTTGGTAGTTTAATTCAGAAAAAAAAAATTGGACTTTTTCCGACGATGGATCTCTTGGATAGCTTTCTTGAGGGATTAAAGTCCAATGAAAAATTCCAAAAATATTTTTATTTTTATTTTTATTTAGTCATAGTAGATAATAATCCCCTTTGGTTTTTCTTTTGGCATCGGTTCTTTTTCTAGGGATGTAACTTGAACCGGGTAATTTTTTAGAAAACATATATTTTTAAATTTTTAGCAAACACAAAATTGAGTGCCCTATAGGCCTTTTGTCCTGCTTGATGCTAGCATTATTAGGTCATAGCATGCAAATTATCTTCCTAACATGTTTTAATAAAATATGCCGTAAAAGATTGAATCGCTTGTCTGCGACGCCTTCTCTTAGTTACTTGACTCATTGTTCATGTAGTTATTTATTACTTAATACTCCTTGACTTTGTGTTACTTGCCTAAACTTGAGAGTTGGAATGGAACCATCCGACTGGAGTCACGTGCAATGTGTGATGTGAGGTTTTGATTACCTTATGTGTTATCCTAAGTTTGTATAGAACTTGCCCTGTGTGTTAGTCGAAGCGAAATAAATGAGCTTTGTGAGCCTAAGAGACGATGTAGGTTTTTCTTTGATTGTCCATTGAGCTATTATGCCACCATATATAAAATTATTCGTAGATAGCCCATTTGAGCCTATAAGCATTTTCTTTAGCACCCACATTACAAGCCGCTTCCCATATAAAGCCCCTTTACCTCCGAAAGCACTTAAGTCGCTAGAAGAGTAAGGTGAGAGTTGTGGTAGCTTTTGAGTGGAACCATATAAAGTCTAAAGGTGCATGTATGTTTTGGAAGATCATTAGCTGGGCAACCTAAATTTATGAAGAGTGCCGAAGAATAAAAAAAGAATATATATATATATATATATATATATATATATAGAGAGAGAGAGAGAGAGTACCCCTCCTATTTATCGTGATCCGGGCTAGTGAATGCATAGTTGTGCCTAAAGAAGAAGGGCCAAGTTGTATATGATTTCGTGGCATTGCTTGAATTGGTCATGAAAAATGTGTATTTGAAAGTTAAGTGTAGTGTATTAAAGGTCTTAGGAGGGTTAGTCACTATACCCAAAATATATCCTTCATGTCCCTTAGCCTATATTACAACCCGTAAAGACCTAATTGATCTTAGACTTTGCGAGCTTAGATTAGTAGAGATATACACTACGGGCAAGCCTATGATACAACCATGAAGTGCACATAAATTTCTTTGTGAGAGTGAGTGGTTCTTTGTTCATATATGTGATGTCCTTAAATTATATTCGAATGCATATTTGAATGTATGGATGAAATACCCTATTATTATTATTTGGTGCGGCACATGAGTCCATGTTGGTTAGGTGACGTTATTAAACATCTCTTGTTGGGTGACTGCACGTGTTGAGAGTGCTTATTGGCGACGAGTCGGTCTTTGAGGTTGGATAGTTATGGGCAGGTTGTTTGAGTGTTTTTAATTGGTTACTAATACTCCGGCATCTGAAGGTTGAGAAAGGTATGAATGCGTATGCAAGGGCTCAATTGTTGATATCAACCATGGTCATAGGTATAGTGTGTTGAATTGCCAAATAATCCTCCATTTTATGATGTCTTGCGTGCATTGTTTAGTTAGCAAGGTTTTAGGTTGCTCGAGGACGAGCAAGAACTTAAGTATGGGGTTGTGATGCTAAAAATCTATGTTTTCATATGTAATTTGCCTTGCATTATACCTTAATCTTGTTAACTTTGGTGTAAATATTTGTGACTCGAGCTTAATAATGGTGTTTATATGTGTAGGAGCTAATTTGAAGTGATTTGGATAGCTTGCATGCAAAGTGAAGTAAGAACAGAAGAATTTGGAGGGAGTATGAGTTTGGTGCCCAAGTTGGTGCTAGGTACCAATCAAAACGCCAAAGGCAGAATAGTAGAAAATTTCGGTGACCTAGTTGGCGCCAGGCGCTAAGCAAGACGGCTAAGGGCGGATTTCGTCCTAATTCGGCTAGGACTTGGTAGTTTCGATCCTACACGCCTCCAACATGTATAAAAGGGGTTCTAAACTTATTTCTTGGGGGATGAGACATTATTGAGGAGGAAAAAGTCGACGGGAACACTTAGAAGCAACAAATCGCAAGAGTTTTTCTCTTCCATTCTTCCTTAATCTGTATTTTAATACATTCAATTATTATCATAATTGTTAGTATGATTATGAGTAGCTAAATCTTCCCATCTAGGGTTTGATGAAACCTCTTGAAGAATGACTTTTCCACTGCGTTTAATATGAATTTGCCATTTACTTTTCTCTATTTGTTCAACTATATGATTATTGTGGTTGATTGAAGGGCACTCAATTGACTGTGCCTATTTAGTATGTATTGCTTGGAAAAGGGTACATATTTAGGTAGTTATTAACCAACATCACTCCTAACGTATATGAAGAATCAATACATAGGGTTTAAAGGTGGGATTAGGGATAATAAAATCTTGGTGCGATCTTAGTGAGCGATAAACTAGTGCCAGCTAGTGTAGTTCGGAAGAATACGTCTAGTAAATTATTGTATTTGCTCGGAAGAGAATTACGACATCCAAAGTGCTCACGATCGGTAGAGAATATCTCGGCGAATTTATATGAGATGTGGTGGGGAGGATTCCGACGAGAGGGGAAATCGTAATCCTAAACCTTTCCAATCTTATCTACAACATTTGCCTTGTTAGTATTAAAATTACAGCTTTTTAATTACTTTGCCTTTAGTTAGTATCATTACTCCACTTTTAATTCTAACTCAAAATTATCTTCTGCATCAAAATTAAATGTCTCTTTCGTTTCTTTGAGTCCTTTGTTTGCATCTTTAATAAAAGTTTTGCCATATTAATTACCAGCCTGAGTTTATAGATTTTGACTCAAATGGGCAGCTTTTCGTGATTTTTTATAAATAAGATATTTAAATTATTTAGAAGGGTATTTAGATTTTTAGCACACATTAGCGTATCTTAAGACTTGAACTTAAAATTTCAGGATTACTACAGTATTTAAGCAAACTCAAGAAAATAGAATGTTTTTATCGCTTTTTAGTTCATTGATTTGAAATGATCTCCTAACATACTTCTAATCATGATTTGAAAAATAAGAAGTCAGAATCATATATCTCACAGAACCTTATGATCGATTATTCCCAATCTTTCATAAATATCAAACTCTTAATGTATTGGAATTACGGCAAAGGGCAAA
>AWOL01S0077460.1:18723-53428 GCA_000715115.1 Nicotiana otophora | reverse complement strand
AGAGAGAGAGAGAGAGAGAGAAAATACACCTCCTATTTATCGTGATCCGGGCTAGTGAATGCATAGTTGTGCCTAAAGAAGAAGGGCCAAGTTGTATATGATTTCGTGGCATTGCTTGAATTGGTCATGAAAAATGTGTATTTGAAAGTTAAGTGTAGTGTATTAAAGGTCTTAGGAGGGTTAGTCACTATACCCAAAATATATCCTTCATGTCCCTTAGCCTATATTACAACCCGTAAAGACCTAATTGATCTTAGACTTTGCGAGCTTAGATTAGTAGAGATATACACTACGGGCAAGCCTATGATACAACCATGAAGTGCACATAAATTTCTTTGTGAGAGTGAGTGGTTCTTTGTTCATATATGTGATGTCCTTAAATTATATTCGAATGCATATTTGAATGTATGGATGAAATACCCTATTATTATTATTTGGTGCGGCACATGAGTCCATGTTGGTTAGGTGACGTTATTAAACATCTCTTGTTGGGTGACTGCACGTGTTGAGAGTGCTTATTGGCGACGAGTCGGTCTTTGAGGTTGGATAGTTATGGGCAGGTTGTTTGAGTGTTTTTAATTGGTTACTAATACTCCGGCATCTGAAGGTTGAGAAAGGTATGAATGCGTATGCAAGGGCTCAATTGTTGATATCAACCATGGTCATAGGTATAGTGTGTTGAATTGCCAAATAATCCTCCATTTTATGATGTCTTGCGTGCATTGTTTAGTTAGCAAGGTTTTAGGTTGCTCGAGGACGAGCAAGAACTTAAGTATGGGGTTGTGATGCTAAAAATCTATGTTTTCATATGTAATTTGCCTTGCATTATACCTTAATCTTGTTAACTTTGGTGTAAATATTTGTGACTCGAGCTTAATAATGGTGTTTATATGTGTAGGAGCTAATTTGAAGTGATTTGGATAGCTTGCATGCAAAGTGAAGTAAGAACAGAAGAATTTGGAGGGAGTATGAGTTTGGTGCCCAAGTTGGTGCTAGGTACCAATCAAAACGCCAAAGGCAGAATAGTAGAAAATTTCGGTGACCTAGTTGGCGCCAGGCGCTAAGCAAGACGGCTAAGGGCGGATTTCGTCCTAATTCGGCTAGGACTTGGTAGTTTCGATCCTACACGCCTCCAACATGTATAAAAGGGGTTCTAAACTTATTTCTTGGGGGATGAGACATTATTGAGGAGGAAAAAGTCGACGGGAACACTTAGAAGCAACAAATCGCAAGAGTTTTTCTCTTCCATTCTTCCTTAATCTGTATTTTAATACATTCAATTATTATCATAATTGTTAGTATGATTATGAGTAGCTAAATCTTCCCATCTAGGGTTTGATGAAACCTCTTGAAGAATGACTTTTCCACTGCGTTTAATATGAATTTGCCATTTACTTTTCTCTATTTGTTCAACTATATGATTATTGTGGTTGATTGAAGGGCACTCAATTGACTGTGCCTATTTAGTATGTATTGCTTGGAAAAGGGTACATATTTAGGTAGTTATTAACCAACATCACTCCTAACGTATATGAAGAATCAATACATAGGGTTTAAAGGTGGGATTAGGGATAATAAAATCTTGGTGCGATCTTAGTGAGCGATAAACTAGTGCCAGCTAGTGTAGTTCGGAAGAATACGTCTAGTAAATTATTGTATTTGCTCGGAAGAGAATTACGACATCCAAAGTGCTCACGATCGGTAGAGAATATCTCGGCGAATTTATATGAGATGTGGTGGGGAGGATTCCGACGAGAGGGGAAATCGTAATCCTAAACCTTTCCAATCTTATCTACAACATTTGCCTTGTTAGTATTAAAATTACAGCTTTTTAATTACTTTGCCTTTAGTTAGTATCATTACTCCACTTTTAATTCTAACTCAAAATTATCTTCTGCATCAAAATTAAATGTCTCTTTCGTTTCTTTGAGTCCTTTGTTTGCATCTTTAATAAAAGTTTTGCCATATTAATTACCAGCCTGAGTTTATAGATTTTGACTCAAATGGGCAGCTTTTCGTGATTTTTTATAAATAAGATATTTAAATTATTTAGAAGGGTATTTAGATTTTTAGCACACATTAGCGTATCTTAAGACTTGAACTTAAAATTTCAGGATTACTACAGTATTTAAGCAAACTCAAGAAAATAGAATGTTTTTATCGCTTTTTAGTTCATTGATTTGAAATGATCTCCTAACATACTTCTAATCATGATTTGAAAAATAAGAAGTCAGAATCATATATCTCACAGAACCTTATGATCGATTATTCCCAATCTTTCATAAATATCAAACTCTTAATGTATTGGAATTACGGCAAAGGGCAAATATATTCCTATACTTTTGAAAATGGTCTAAGAACTCGTTATACTATTGGGTTATATATGCCCCTGCCGTCATACTTTGGAACAAAAATACCCTTATTTTGGATGGAGTGCCATGTGTCAGCACCAAATTAAAATGACCCATTTCTTTTTTTACCTAATCCGTTTAAAAAGAAACCTACCACCCGACCTAAATTTCACCCCACATAAAATACAACCTAACGTAAAAAATAACCCCATTTTACTTTTGCCCCTCCGTTGAAACAGAAAGAAGCGAAAAATTAGAAGAGAAATTTATGAAGTTGAACCCCATTTTACCGCCTCTGAATTGTTATTTCCTTTGGTTATCATCTAATTTATTCACATCTCTGGAGAACTTATTCTATTGAAGTTTAATCATTTAATTCCTTCGTTGTCTTTCCTTTCTTCTTTTCTGTTTTGTTTTTGTAACATCTTTTCTTAACTTTGGCTTCATAAAGCAATATAACGTCTAAGGGCAAATTATTTGGTACTTTAATCTATTTTGAGTTCTCAGAAGTGGCGAGGAGGGGGGAAGATTATTGCAATAGACTAGTTGTCTCTGTCAACACTCAGTGTAACATCCATTATACGAAAGAAATTCAACATATAAAAAAAGGTTATTATCGTCGCATATCAGAAGGTACAATTGCTGAAAGTAACATCATTTTGACTAACGTCAGAGTTTGGGTTCAGGTTTTAGAAGGAATATGAGAGAAGACAAAGCTGATCCTTTAAGTTGAAATTTGGATCGGGTGTGGGTTTCTTTTAAACGAGTTGGGAAAACAAATAAATGGATCATTTAAATCTGGTGCTACTAGTGACACTCTATCCAAAATAAGGGTATTTTTGTTTCAAAGTATGACGGTATGGACATATATAACCCAATAGTATAACGAAGGATAGTTTTAAACTATTTTCGAAAGTACATGTGTATATTTGGCCATTTGCCGTTGGAATTATAATAACAACAACAATAACAAACTCAATGGATACTCACATGTGAGGTGTGGGGAGAATAAGATACACGCGGACCTTACTTCTACTTTGGGAGGTTTGTTTCGGTTAAACTCTCTGCTAAAGAAAATCCTAAGTTATTTATTTGGCCCAGTGGCATAGAACACTTTTTTGGTCGCCATTTCAGCGGAGATTGAACCATTCAGAATATGGAATGTCATATAACGACAAAGACACTAAACCGAGGAGTCCTGAGAATATCTTAACTAATGGAATGAAAATTAAATGTGCCATAGTTCACAACCCTTGTCTATTATTATTAGTTCTCGATCGACTAAATTATTTCAAGTGTGTAGAACAGAAATTCCAGTGCGCGCTTTCTCTATATAAATAGGTATACTGTATACAACACTAAACACATGGAAGAAGCTAAGTTCAGAGGTTATTCTTAAACGTTGAAAAGCCAAAAAAGAAAATGTATCTCACTAATCCTTTAAAATGGTATTCTTATTGGTTGCTAGAAAACATTTACGAACAGATATACATCTTTTATAAAGCCAACAGTTGGACTTTTCCTTAAAAGGCAACGGTTGAAACTTGAAAGAAGGTTATTTCATTATTAATCTGAAGCATCTAAAGATACACAACTCTTCAGAATAATTTCCTTCGTCTTTTGGTTTAAATAATATTAACTATTAATATATTATACATTTTCTTAATAAGTAGGGTATTTAAATTATTTAGAAGGATAATTAGGTAATTTAACTTTTAAGTTTTGGGGTTCCACTTTTAATATAATATATAGAGATTGTTTAAAATATATCTGCATTTTATAATATATTTAGCTAATTCACTTAGACTTCAGGACACAGTATTCTGAGTGAGGTTGAAATTCAGGACACTTAGTCCTGAATTTAAAATTAGATGCTCAAATATTTAGGACACTAAGTCCTGAATTCTAAATTAGCAGCTCAAAATTAAGGATACAAAAGTTTAGGATACTTAGTCCTAAAGTTTGGACGAATTAGCTAATTCTTAAATAAATTATAAATTATGAATATATTTTAAATAGCAAGTTTAAAAGTGACTACTCGTTGCCCAATTTTCCACCAAGTATTCAGAAAGACAGCCCAAATCGCAGATATATCTTCGATGAGATATACTACATACAAAAATTTAAGTTTATGTTCTATGCAGCAAATCAAGTCTAATAGGTAACCTAGAAATAAAGTAATAAAATGTTATAACCGGTTAAATTCTATTGATAGTGTATTATTTATTAATTTATTATTATTATTATTATTATTTTATATTATTAGTGCATATATTATAAATAAACTCTCTATATATATATACACACACGAATGTGGGCGTGTGTGGCTGCTAGTGCACATATTGTTGTTTTTGTCATGCAAATCTGTTAATTTCAGTTGTACATGATGACTAATTATGATTTTACCGCTTTCATAATTAAATTCTGGATTTAACTTTGGACAGACCATAAGTTATGCATCTTTTCTGCTATTTCTTCTTCTTCGTAGGTTCCAAATAGTTCTGAGAAAGAATCCTTATTTTATGAGCTCAGAAATAATTTTTTCGACTTTTTTTTTTCTTGTGAATGATTATATAGGTTATCGTTGTCTTACAACAAAGTGAACATCGTTGTTGCCAAAGACAATGAATAGGATAAAATATGCTATACTACGTGGCCGCTCAAAAGTGGGACACGTAGAACTTAAGACGGGGATAGCTAAAACCGAAGGCAACAGTCTCGTCTGTCACCAGAAAGAATAACGCTCATAAAGATGCAATAGATATTCTTCGCCCGGTAGAATTTAATGGAGAATATTCCACAACATTAAATATGTCGCCCGTTACAAAGAATTTGACATTTATGCTCACTATTACATCTTTATCAATGCCCCTCATAATTGACATAAAAGAAGGGCACGATCATAGGATCTCCTTTCCTAGATGTAACTATAAGTAGTAAGTTCTTTTTATTATTGTAAGGACACGAATTTTCTGGCAAACTAATACTACAATCTACTCAAAGCTCTAATCAATTTTACCTTCTTATTTTCTGTTCTTGTTCTTATTATTGTTGCGCCCGGAGGCTTCACTATCAGAGTCTTTATTTCTGTCATTTCGTCTTCCTATCAAGGCCAAATGTTATATATTTCTTCAATTATCTTATTATTTCAGGATCGAATTAATTCACTTGTCTAGAAACCACGTATAAATTCAACTGTACTGTTTTACGGGTAGACAGTTTGGCACCCATCGTGGGGCCTAGACAGCCGTGCAATTAAGTTGATCCTTGCCTTTTTTACTAACGTGTTTTGATTATTTTGTCTTAGAAAAAATCATAAGAAATGACAGACAACAGTGTTAACAACACGCACAATCCCGAGGTTCGAGAGGATCAACCCCATTTCGAGGTCTCAATCAGTGACACCCACAACGAGGGGAATGACGCCACGCCGGTGTATGACCGACAATATCCTCGACATGTTCGGGGGACAACTCCCGATGATGCTGAGGAGGAGTCGTTGACGCGGTAAGGGTCCTACAAGAACAACGGTCGATCATTCTAGGCCACCTCACGCGACAAGATAAGGTTATTACGGAGTTGAAGCAGGCGCTGTCGGGGGCTTCAAATAATGCGAATAGATGAGATCTGGTTCCTCCCGGCACTCCCGCAAATCAAACAATATAGAGGGTCGACAACAACACCCTGAGGGGCGAAGTTGGCTCCTATGGGGCTGGGAGAGCGGATTCGGCCTCAATAAAAAAATGATCCTTTCAAAAATGAACTCTTACGGTTTATGAGGGAAGTGAACGCCCGCATGAACCAAATCCCGGGCGCACCATCGGTGTTGAAAGGTCCGGACTCAAAGAAGTATACTCCATTGCCATACAAGCCAAGTGTAACACCAGAATTAATCTCGAAGCAGTTTAAAATTCCCGATGTGCCAAAGTATGACGGAACTTCAGACCCTCAGGAGCATATTACCACCTATACAATGGCGGTGAAGGGAAACAATTTAGCTCCTCACGAAATTGAATCTGTTTTGCTGAAGAAAGTTGGAGAGACTCTCACGAGGGGAGCCTTGACGTGGTATTCATTATTATCCGAGCATTACATAGACTCATTTGAGATACGCGCGGACTCTTTCATCAAGGCTCATGCCAACATATTTAGGATTGCGCAAGGAGAGTCCGAGTTGCTACAAGAGTTAGATACCCGATTCCAGAAGGAGAGAATGCTGCTCCTGGTTGTCCCGTATTAAAAGGGCGGCTGAAGCATTCACCAAGGGATTGAATCTGAGAAGTTCAGACGCTTCCCGAAAATTAAAGGAAAGCCTGCTTGAGTTTCAGGCAGCGTCTTGGGCGGATGTCCACAACCGGTACGAATCAAAGATAAGGATCGAAAATGATCAGGTTGGCTTTCCATCGTTGACAAAAGTACGGGAGAAGAACATAGAAAAATCAAAAAGACGATCTCGACACGGACAGACGGTCTTCGAGGGGTCGGTTCTTTTCCTACAAATGGATCGAAGGCCGCGGCAGAGGCTTTCGGTCAGCGAACAGGTTCGCCATCGACAGAAGGACTGATCGCGGTCGGAACAATATATCATTGCAGGATAAAGAAGCATCGGAGGCGCGGGGTCCTTCCTACTCCAAGATGTCAGAATACAATTTCAACATTTGTATAGTGGAGTTGGTGTCAACCATGAGAAACACCAAAGAAGCACAGTTTTTGAAACCAATGAGATCTGATCCCAGCCAGAGGGATCCCAACATGTGGTGTGAATACCATGGGAAGAATGGCCACCGGATATGGGACTACCGACACCTCCGAGAAGAAGTGGAAACATTGTTGAAGAATGGTCATCTAAGAGAATTCTTGAGTTAACGAGCTAAGAAAAATTATGGTTGTAACCGGGACAACGCAGAACCCTCAAAAAGAAGGAGAAGATCCCCCACGCCAAACGATCAACATGATCTTCGGGGGGACCGAGATCAACGGGGTCACCTTTTTGGCAGCAAAAAAGAAAAAAATATCAATATCTCATGGCAAAAGGATCCGGGAAGTCGCCGGAGATGATATCACTTGCACGGAGAAAGACGTAGATGGATTACTGCTACTGCACAACGACGCACTAGTAATTTCTTTAAATATGCTAGATTTTAAGATTAAAAGTGTTCTAGTGGATCCTGAAAGTTCGGCCAATATCATACAATGGAGAGTATTGGAGAAAGCTAAACTCACCAGCATCATTCCAACCACAAAACTTCTCGCCGGATTCAACCTCGCGAGCATGACAACCCGAGGAGAGATTTTGTTACCCATAAACGTCGAAGGAGTAATGAAAATAATTCCTCTCGAAGTGGTAGATGGTGATATGGGATGTAATATTATCCTGGGAAGTCCGTGGTTGCAGGAGATGAAAGTTGTACCATCAACATATCATCTATTGCTGAAATTTCCAATGCCCGAAGGAGTTAAATAGATAAGGGGTGACCAACCAGCGGCAATGGATATGAATGCAATTTCGGTCTCCAATAGCAAAGGAAAGGAGTACGCGGCATAACAATTACAGGAACCGGAACCCGCCCTCGAACTAGAAATATCGGAATTATATCAGGCGCCGCGGAGATATTTCCAGGTTCCAGAAGAGACTGATGCAATGAAATCCACAACGGAATAACTTGAGCAAGTTTTGTTGTTCAAAGAGTTCTTAGAAAGGAAATTCCACCCGGGGACATGACTGCACCCCGAGCTCAGGTTTGGCTTTATTAAATTTCTTAAATCTAATGCTGATTGTTTTGCATAGTTGCATTCGGATATGACAGGTATCCCGATGGAGGTAGCTGTACACAAGTTAAGTTTGGATCCCAACGTACCTCCGGTAAGACAAAAGAAACGCCCTATTGCCAAAGCCAGGAGTAAATTCATCAAGCAAGAGGTAACTCGCTTACTTAATATCGGTTCGATTCGAGAGGTAAATTATCGAGATTGGCTAGCTAATGTAGTAGTAGTAGTAGTTCCTAAGAAGAACAATAAATTTTGCATGTGTGTAGATTATAAAGATTTGAAAAAGGTGTAACACCCCGGAAAAATTTTGAAGTATTTCAGTGTAAAGCCCCATAATTTTCGCAAGTGAATTCAAGGTTTCGTGATTTCGAAGTAGGCTTACATGTTTGAGGATTTTTCATTGGGTTAAACAATGCACCGGAAAGTAAAGGAAATTTTTTGGCAGAAAAGCGCGTTTATGCGGCCGCATAATCACTCTGCGGACCGCATAATGGCCGCAAGAGTGAAGCAGTAAGTTTGGCCAACTTGAGGTCCGGTTTGCGGTCGATTATGTGACCGCATAATCGATATGCAGACCGCATATTGGTCGCATAATCCCTCTTGGGTTTTTGCGGAGGGAGTTCTGCGGTACATTATGCGACCGCAGAACAAGTATGCGGACCGCATACTGGTCGCATACCTGGGCTGAAAGTTCAGGCCACTGAGGGCCATATCTGCGGTCACTTTGCGGACTGCATAACCATTATGTGGTCGCATATGCGACCGCAGACCTGTGTCGGGGCACTAATTTTCTTAATTTAAAACCTGACCCACATTCCATTAAAACACCCCTTTAGTCTATTTTGAAGCTTATTTATGATATTTCTAGTGTGAGAGAGAGAGGGTTCTAGAGGGAGGGCCTAATTTTCATCAATTGATCTTCAACCATCACTCAAAGACTTGGAAATATTCAAGTAGAGCACCAAAATTCTTCACCCTAAAAGGTAAGGCTTCATCACCCCAGCTCTTAATTTCAAACATAGCTATAATGGGGTATTAGTGTGATACTTCATGGGTATGAGGGTGGTTCATCTTGTATGCATGTGATAAAGAGTGTGGGTAAAATAAAAAGTGAACTAGAACCATGAACGTTTTCCTAATATTTGGTTCAATTTATATATTGCTAAAATAGATTGAGGTTGCTAAAGGTTCCGGATAATTGTAGAGTCTAAAGAAGCGCTATTGAGGTATGTTGGCTAAACTTTCTCTCTTGGAATTGAATTCCATAATGTTTCTGTAACTTTCAAAGTGTGGGTTACGTATTAAAAAGTTATGGATTTGAGTCGTGTTTCAATGAAAGATAGAATTGTCTAAAAGCTTTTGTACTAAATTCATGCCCATTAGTGGCTGCTTTAACTAATGCTTTAATTTATAAATATATCCAGTGTGCTTAGAGTTCTATATACTCATGTGTTAAAATTGTATATTGTCATTTCTGGGGGAGAGTATTGCAAGAGTAAATGGTGTATTGACTGTTTATGATTTTTTATGTGTGTTTCTATTGTTGGTTGGAATGCTTCATTCTTTGGGAAGAAACCATTTGTATTTGAAGTTTCCATTTCAAATGGATCTAAAGTATATGATTTCTAAAATATCCTATATGTTGATACTTGATGGTGATCTTTGAAATTGAAAGAGGTGAAAGTGTGGAACATGAAATACGACCATCGTGCCAGGAATAAAGAATCTTGTGAATGGCCTAATGAGCCAAGAAAATATTGTCGTTGTGAAATACTGGAAATACTAATGAGTATTCATACAATGTGAAAGATGTTGAGGTGAGTACAATTGTATTTATGATATTTCTGTTTGCAAATCAAATCAAAACTATTTTTGGGAGCAACATTAGCAATACCGAGGAAGGGTGGGTCATAAGGCCCACACCTGAAACTACACGTGCCGGTGTAAGGGTGGATTGTGATATTATTCCTCTTAATTGGGATGAAACTGAAACCTTTGTGGATTGAAAATTTCAACCCGCACGGCATATGTGGGAAGGCGGCCTAGCTGATCGGGTGGAGATCAGACGCCATATTGCGCATATGGTGGTACTACTCTTGGTAACAACTTTCTTTCGCATCACATGTCAAACCACATTGTTCGTGGAGAGATGGCCTAGCCGATCAGGCGTGATCGGACTCCGTGCTAACAAAGACGGTGGTATATCGGTGCTAATGATCTCCCAACCAAAATTATATATGAAGTTCGTATTTTGAAAATTATTATGTTTTAACTGGACGTTTGGATATTGTTGATTGTGACTTGCTGTTTCTATGTGTTGCCTTTTCTTATATGGGCATTCTATTTTGAAAGAGGATTTTTATCTATACATACTAGTGCTATTCGACAGTACTAACGTCCCTTTTGCCAGGGACTCTGCATCTTTAATGGATGCAGGTGGTTTTTCAGCAGGCGGCATTGATCAGCGATAGCAATACACTCTTTTCAGCTGATTTGGTGAGCCCCACTTTATTTCGGGGTCATGTATCTTTTGTTTCTCATGTACTGTGTTTTGAGGTATAGCCGGTGCCTTGTTGCCGGCATTTCCATATTACTCTTCTATTATACTTAGAGGCTCCGTAGACAGGTTGTGGATTATGGTTGATATTTTAAATTGTACTAGAAATGTTGGTACTTGGAAATTATGTTTTTCATTAATTCTATAAACTCGTAATGTTTTGAAAATTATGAATGAAGCTACTAATGGGAATGAAAAGGAAGTTATTAATAAAATCTTTTCAGTGATTGATTAATGGAGTACATCTCCTCTTTATTCATGGATGAGTTTGGGTAGAAGGAAATCTAATAGGCTTGCTCGGCCGGGTTCTCTCGGTTGAGCACCGGTCGTGCTCCTCGAGTTTGGGGCGTGACAAAAGGCATGCCCGAAAGACTCGTTCCCTCTGCCAAACATTGATCAAATGATTGATGCTACGGCCGGGCACTAGTTAATGAGTTTCCTCGATGCTTATTCCGGGTACAATTAAATTAAGCTGAACCCGGAGGATCAGGAAAAAAATCTTCATTTATTTTGGATTTCGGTACATATTGCTATAATGTGATGCCCTTCGGGTTGAAAAACGCCGGAGCCACTTATCAACAACTCGTGAATAAGATGTTTGAAAAACAAATAGGAAAAACTATGGAAGTTTATATAGACGATATGCTCATTAAGTCTTTAAATGCAGATGATCACCTTAAATATCAGCAAGAAACTTTTGACATCCTAAGGAAGCATAATATGAAACTTAACCCCGAGAAATGCGCGCTCAGGGTCAGCTCTGGTAAGTTTCTAGGATTTATGGTATCGCAAAGGGGAATTGATGTAAACCCCGATAAGCTCAAGTCCATCGAAGACATCCCGGACCAACTGTCAAGCGTGAAGGAAGTCCAAAGTCTTACGGGGAGATTGGCAGCTTTGAGAAGGTTCATTTCCCGGTCATCAGACAAAATATCACCGTTTCTTCGCACTACTAAAAAAGAAAAATAATTTCGAATGGACCCCGGAGTGCCAGAAGGCTTTGAGAGATATGAAAAAGTACTTGTCAAGCCCTCCGTTACTTTCTAAACCAAAAGAAGGTGAACACTGTTAGTCTACCTCGCGGTCTCGGAAGCCGCAGCAAGTGCAGTTTTAGTCCGTGAGGCCGAAGGTATGTAATCTCCTATTTATTATGTTAGTAAAATTTTAACGGGAGCAAAAACTCGTTACCCCCATTTGGAGAAACTGGCCTTAGCTCTCGTAGTCGTCGTTCGGAAGCTGAGGCCCTACTTCCAATGTCACCCGATAGCCGTGGTGACCACTTTCCCTTTGCGAAACATCCTTCACAAACCCGAGCTCTCGGGTAGATTGGCCAAACGGGCCATCGAAGTGAGTGAATTTGACATAGAATATAAACCAAGGATTGCAATTAAGTCACAAGTCTTGGTTGACTTTGTGGCCATTTCAGTCCGGGGACTGGAAACCAAAAAGGCTGTAATGGTGTCAGAATCGACATTGGGGGTTTGGACCTTATTTACGGACGGAGCTTCCAACGTAAAAGGGTCTGATCTTGGTATAATATTAATCACGCCTTCGGGGGAAACCCTAAGGCAAGCCATTAGAATGGTCCCTTTAAATAACCATGAAACAAAGTATGAGGCTTTGATTGCATGGCTTGAACTGGCTCGGGGACTTGATTCCAACGTCATCGAAATTAGGTCTACGGGATCTTCGAAACCAAAGAAGAGCACATGCAACAATATGTGGTAAAGGTCCAGGCTTTGTTGGCGCTATTTCGGGAGTGGTCAATTATTGATATCCCGAGGGAAGATAACGCAGAAGCGGACGCATTGGCTAACCTTGGATCATCGACAGAAATAAAGGGATCGGAGTCAAGGACGGTAGTACAACTGATGAACTCGGTCTTGGATACAGATAGCTTTTATGAGGTAAATGCGACTAATTTGGTCTAGGACTGGAGGAATGAAATCGTCGATTATCTCGAGCACAGGAAGTTGCCCGAAGACTCTAAAACGTCCCGAGCGCTACGCACCAAAGAAGCGCGATATAGCTTCAAGAGAGGCCAACTGTATAGAAAATCTTTCCAAGGCCCGCTGGCCCGATACTTGGGGGCATCCGAAGCTAACTATGTTATACGAGAAGCCTACGAAGGGATATTCAGCAATCATTCGGGCGCAGATTCCTTAGTGTTGAAATTGATAAGGGAAGGATATTATTGTCCCCGCATGGAACAGGATTCCAAAGACTTCGTACGAAAGTGTGATAAGTGATAAGTGGGAATTTTGACTACTTATTAGCGCCTTTTAGCTTTGGTTTTAGTCCAAAAGTGTCTAGTTGTATTTTCGAAAACTGATAAAATATGCTTACCTACAGGAGTATTGGAAAATGAGCCACTACGATGAAATCCAACTCAAGGAGAAGTGATCTGAACAAGGACATAATTCAGGCACAGAAGCTCAAGTGCGGACCGCGGATTTCTATCTGCGCCCGCAGAATGTGAAAGCAAATCAATAGAGACCCAGTGCAAAGTGCGAACTGCACAATTATTGTGCGGCCACAGAAGCTACGTAAGAGCCAAAGTTCAGAGAGTTTCATTTCAAGCTGAAAAAGAAATGCGGACCGCGCAATAATTGTGCGGCAGCAGAAACAACTATGCATCCGCACTCGCGAAATGTGCGGAGAAGAGCCTAGTGCGGCTGCACCCAGAATAGTGCGGACCGCAGAACGTGAGAGATGCGGCTGCAATTCAGAATTGTGCGGCCGCAAAGTCAACTCCTGTCATAATATGAAGAGAAGTGCGGACCGCACATATAATTGTGCGGCCGCAAAACCTTCGAAAGGGCAATTTTGTCCGAAAATTCTAGCTTTGTATAAATAAACTATTTTCACGAAATTAGGTTAAGTTTTGAATATTGAAAGTACTGTAGCCGTTTTTCTTTACCCCTTTGGGCAACTTTAGCTTACTTTGGTGATTTAACATTGTATGTTTATCTTTTAATCTTGCAATATGAATTTTATCATCTTTTCTTCTCTATTTTCCTCTATATCCATTATGAGTAGCTAGATTGTTAGCTAAGGTTGTGACCCAACCCTAGTGTGTGAATTTAATGGGTGTTTGATTTATGGCTTGTTTATGGTTGAGTGTTTATTATTTAGCTTTGTTCTTGCCTTTAATTGTAGAATTAATGGTTGCAAATATTAGTTTATGCCTATTTGACTTGGTCTCTACTTGAGAAAGAGAGACTTAGTCTAGGAAAACTTGGCTAACAAGAATTTGGGATAAAATCAAGAGATTGATAGTCCCAATTAAAGGGTTGAACCTAGAGATAGTAAAACCCGACTTGAGCATTTTATCAACTATTTTGTTCAATACCCTTTGGACTTGAGAAAGCCAAATTAGGCAAAATCACTCTCTTACCGAGAGGTATTGAGTGGGTATTTAAGTGTTGATTTCTATAATACACCCTGACCAACAAAACAAGCTTTAAAGTTTATAACCTGTTAGGCAAACACCTAGGTGAATGTCATACCCCTAGGACTTTTTATATATTTAAAAACCATCTAAAAACAATATTCTCTAGTTTTATATCTTTAGAATTGTTATCCTTAACCTAATTTTAGAATTAAAAACAAAATCATATTTTTGGAAGTGCAACCAAGATACTTCACGTGCTTTATCCAAATATATACCACTAATCCCATCTCAGCTCCTTGTGGATTCGATCCCGACTCCTTGTTGGGTATTATTATTGCAATCGACCGTTTCACAACCCCGAAAAGAGGTGTGACTTGGACGAGACCAATTTTTTGCACCGTTGCCGGGGAGCATAAAAATGAATTTGGCTATATATTTGGTTTTGTGTGTGAATTGTCTTCTTTTCCTTCCGTGTTACTAATCTTTTTGGTGAAACAATTGCAGGTGAAACAATGGCACTCAACAACAATGATCCTCTCGGAAACATGCCTTTGGGGGATGTGGACATGGAAGATGACCAAGTTGAAGAGGTTCCTCTTGAACCTCAAGCAAATAGACGAGGCCGACCACCTCAAGACAACATTTCCGTTCCACCCCCAAATCCACTAAGAGTGGCTCCACACCGGGTGTTGCCGAATAAAGGGTATGCAAGTGCCATAGTACCGCCCCGCATTAGGGCGGGCAACTTTCAAATCACAAATGTTATGCTCACATTGCTAGAGCAACGGGGATTCTTCACCGGGGCTCCGAATCAAAATGCGTACAAATACTTGAAAGGGTTTGTGGACACTTATTGGGGGAGTAAACAGACAAACGTCTCCAAGGATGCTTTAAGGTTGAGGCTATTTCCTTTCTCTCTACGGGAGAAAGCCTTGGATTGGTTAGAAAGATTTCTTAACCATTCCATCCATACATGGGATGAATTGGAGGAGAAATGTATTTCCAAGTTCATTTTTCCCGGGCATATGGCTACTCTTAGAGACGAGATTCTAGCATTCAAACAAGAACCCAATGAGCCATTGCATGAAATATGGGAGAGGTACCGAACTATGGTGAAAGAGTGCCCAAATAATGACATGACGAAGGCTATGATTCAACAAATGTTCAGGAGGATCAATACTACCAATCAATGCGTGGTCAATCAACTTGCTGGTAGAAATTTCATGACAACGCCATATGCGGAAGCTTGTGAGATCTTAGATGAAATGGCGGATACTTCATCGGCATGACAAAGTAGAGCAAATGTTCCTCAACGTGATCCACACGTGATTCACCTACATAAAAAATTGCATGATCATGGGCAAGCAATTGCCGAGTTGACCACCATAATGAATCAATTAGACAAGGCTCAACTTCAACAAATTCAAGGTCCTACGCAAGTCAATGCAATGAAGGGAGTTAATATGATGGTAAACAAGAGAAGGAAAAAGGGTCATCAAGTGCAAAACCGTACGGAATATTATGTGCAAGAAGATATTGCATTTAATCAAGATGAATCTTACAATGAACAAGAGGAGGAAGTACAATATGTGAATAACTTCAAGGGCAAAAAATAACTCCCAACTCCCGAATCAACAATAATGGCGACCTCATGGTAATCAAGAGAATTGGAATTCTAGCAATCAAGGAAATTGGAATGGTCAAAATAACCAAGGCAATTGGAGTGGAAATAGTCAAGGATATTAGGTAGGCAACAACCAAGGGGGCTGGAATAATAATCAAGGAAATCAGGGGTCGGGCTTTCAAAGGCCCTTGATATATTAACAACCGAGCAACCTGCCTCCTTATCCTTCCCATGGTCCAAGCTCTTCCAACAATGAGATGGGTCGAATTGAGAACATAATCAAACAAATAATGGAGAAGAATGGCGACTCTGATGCTCAACTAGCCTCTCATAACACTTCAATTCGCAATTTGGAAGTTCAATTAGGCAACTTTCGCAAGCTTTAAACACTCGTCCTAAGGGGGCACTACCAAGTGACACGGTGGTGAATCCAAAGGGTGGGAACAACACGGGACATGCCATGGCCGTGACTACAAGAAGTGAAAAAGGTGGGGATGCACCCACCTCAAGTCAAAGGAAAATTTTGGATGATGAGCAAGTGATACAAGAAGATGAGATCCCGAACAATGTGGTGAAAGAAAATGATGAAGTAAGAATTGATATTGATGACAATGTGGAGGAGACTCAAGAGGAAGTGAACCCGTATAGGGAGCACATTGTTGACATACCGGAACCGGTAGTGCCAAAGGCTAAGGCACCAATACCAAGGCTTCCTTCTCCATATCTTCAAAGTCTTGCCAAGAAAAATGGCGTGAATCAATTCAAAAAGTTCATTGACATGATGAAGAGTCTATCTATTAATGTACCATTGGTTGAGGCTTTGGAGAAAATGCCCGGTTATGCAAAGTTCATGAAGTACTTGGTGTTAAAGAAGCGGTCAATAAATTGTGAAACTATAAAGATGACTCATCAAGTAAGTGCAATTGTGCATTCAATAGCTCCTAAATTGGAAGATCCCGGCGCTTTTATAATCCCTTGTACCATTGAAAATGCCGACTTTGCTAAAGCTCTTTGTGATCTTGGGGCAAGTATCAATTTGATGCCCTATTCGGTTTTCAAGACTTTGGGAATTGGGCAACCAAGACCCACATCTATGAGATTATAAATGGGGGATCGTACAATGAAGAAACTGTTGGGTATAATTGATGATGTGTTGGTTCGTGTTGATAAATTCATTCTCCCGGCAGGTTTTGTTATTCTTGATTGTGAAGTGGACTTTGAGGTGCCAATTATTCTAGGTAGACCTTTCCTTGATATGGGAAAGGCTCTTGTTGATGTGGAAGCCGGTAAACTCACTTTTCGGGTGGGTGATTAAAAGGCAGTTTTCCACATGTGCAAATCTATGAGGCAACCGAATAGCAATGAAGTATGTTCATTCGTGGACTTGGTGACCGATGTAATTATTGATGATACAAGTGCCACGATTAATGTGGGTGACATGTTGGAGGCCGTTTTGCTAAATTTTGATGATGAGGAAATGGATGGCTTCATGGAATGTGTAAATTCTTTCAAAGGGATGGGGTCATATAATTATGCACCTTGAAAACTTTCCTTGGATCTCGAAAATAGGAAAACTCCTCTGACAAAGACTTCCATTGAAGAGCCTCCTATCTTGGAGTTGAAGCCATTGCCTCCACATCTCAGGTATGAATTTCTTAGCTCTTGTTCTAGTTTACCGGTTATTCTTTCCTCTTGTTTGACTAACGTGCAGGTTGACTCGACATTGGCGGTGCTCCACAAGAGGAAGAAATCTATTGGGTGAACTTTGGTGGATATTCGGGGAAGAATCCCCGCATTTTGCATGCACAAGATTAATTTGGAGGAAGATTCCAAACCCTCCATTGAACATCAAAGGAGGCTAAATGAAGCAATGTAAGAGGTGGTCAAAAAGGAGATCATCAAGTGGTTAGATGCAGGGGTTGTTTACCTCATTTTTGATAGTTCGTAGACCTCTCCGGTGCAATGTGTCCCAAAGAAAGGGGGCATGACGGTGGTTACCAATGGCAAGAACGAGTTGATTCCTACAAGAATGGTGACTGGGTGGAGAGTGTGTATGGACTATTGTAAGCTCAGCAAAGTCACAAGGAAGGATCATTTCCCACTTCTCTTCCTATATCAAATGCTTGATAGGTTGGACGGTCGTGCTTTCTATTGTTTCTTAGTACTCCCGAGGATGAAGAGAAGACTACTTTCACATGTCCTTATGGTACTTTCGCATTCTCGCAGATGTCATTTGGGTTATGCGATGCACCGATAACTTTTTAAAGGTGTATGATGGCTATCTTCACGGACATAGTGGAGGATTTCCTTGAAGTCTTCATGGATAACTTTTCGGTGGTGGGAATTCTTTTGATGATTACTTGAAAATTTTGGATAAGGTCTTGACAAGATGTGAAGAGACGAACTTGGTGTTGAATTGGGAGAAATGTCATTTCATGGTTGAGGAAGGCATTGTCCTTGGCCACAAAATTTCAAATAATGGCATTGAGGTCGACAAGGCGAAAATAGAGGTGATTTCTAAACTTCCACCTCCAACATCCGTGAAGGGAGTGAGGAGTTTCCTGGGTCATGCGGGGTTTTACCGGCGTATCATAAAGGATTTTTCCAAAGTGGTGAACCCCTTGTGTAAGCTTTTGGAGAAAGATTCCAAATTCCATTTCAATGAGGATTGCATGAAGGCATTTGAATTGCTCAAGTTCAAATTGACAACTACTCCTATTATCATCGCCACAAATTGTCGCTTGCCTTTTGAGCTCATGTATGACGCTAGTAATGTGGCGGTCGGAGCAGTTTTGGGGCAATGTGTCAACAAGATATTTCATCCGTTCTACTATGCTAGTAAGACCATGAATGATGCCCAAGTCAATTATACTGTGACCGAAAAAGAGCTCTTTGCTATTGTTTTTGCTATGGAGAAGTTTTGCCCGTACTTGATGGGTACAAAGGTGATTGTCCACACGGATCATGTGGCACTTTGGTACCTTATGAGCAAGAAAGATTCAAAGGCTCGATTAATGATATGGGTGCTTTTATTTCAAGAGATTGATCTAGACATCCAAGACCGTAAAGGCAGTGAAAATCAAGTGGCGGACCACTTGTCTCGCTTGGAGGAGGAGGGGAGGCCACATGACGGCCTTGAAATCAATGACTCCTTCCCCGACGAGCAACTTCTAGCCATTTTAATGACCGAGATGCCATGGTTCGCTGATTTAGCAAATTATCTTGTAAGTGGTATTGTACCGGATGAGTTCTCTTCAAACAAAAGGAATAAGCTCAAATGAGATTGCCTAGACTATTATTGGGATGAACCGTACCTCTTCCGAATTTGTACCTATGGCGTGATTAGAAGATGTGTGCCGAAGGAGGAACAAGTTAAAATTCTTGGGGCTTGTCATTCTTCACCCTACGGTGGTCACCATAGGGGGAGCAAGAACGACGGCCAAAGTGTTGAGTTGTGGATTATATTGGCCTACTCTCTACAAGGACGCAAGTGATCTAGTCAAGCGTTGTGATGAATGTCAAAGGGCCGGTGGGATTTTAAATAAAAATGAGATGCCCCTCACCACCATCTTGGAAATTGATATTTTTGATGTGTGGGGTATTGATTTCGTGGGACTGTTTGTAAGCTCTTGTGGGAACACCTACATTTTGGTAGCTGTAGATTATGTGTCAAAATTGGTTGAGGCCGTTGCTCTACCCAATAACGAAGCTAGAAGTGTGGTGGCATTTTTAAAAAGAACATCTTCACAAGGTTTGGTACTCCAAGGTCCATTATAAGCAATGGGGGGTCGCATTTTTGCAACGAAGCTTTTGATATCTTGCTTAGCAAGTATGGCGTCACTCATAAAGTCACGACCCCCTATCACCCTCAAGCAAACGGACAAGTGGAAATCTCCAACCGGGAGATCAAGAGTATTTTATCAAAAACAGTGAATGCTAACCGAACGGATTGGTTAAAAAAACTTGATGATGCTTTATGGGCTTATAGGATGACTTACAAAACACCGATTGGGATGTCTCCATACTGTTTAATGTTTGGGAAAGCTTGTCACCTTCCGGTGGAACTTGAGCACTAGGCCATGTGGGCTTTGAAGAAGCTAAATCTTGAGTGGGATGTTGCCTCCAACTTAAGGGTGGCACAATTGAATGAGGTAGATGAATTGCGGTACCATGCATATACACGTTCATCCTTATACAAGGAGAAGATGAAGTACCTTTATGACAAGTACATTCGGAATAATATGTTTAAAGAACGTGATCTTGTGTTATTGTTCAATTCTCGATTACAGATATTTTCGGAAAAGTTGAAGTCTAAATGGAGTGGCCCGTTTGAAGTTGTGAGTGTGACACCCTTTGGTGCATTGGACTTGAAGAATAAAAATGATGAAATGTTTAGAGTCAATGACCACCGAGTGAAGCACTATCTGGGAAAGGTTGGTGATGGCCACATAGTGGCAGTGATTCATTTCAAGTGATTGATGGTAATCTGCATCATTCCGCGATGTTAAATCAGACGCTTCTTGGGAGGCGAACCCTGTTTCATTTTCTTCTTCTTTAGATAGGTTTTATTTTGTGTTAACTGGTTTTGAAGTGTGTTGTAGGAATGAGTGTGTTTTGCAGGAACTGTGCTCAAGAAAAGTGGCTAAGTGTGAATAAAGTGCGGACCGCACAATTTTGAAGGCCACGACATAAAGGGATCTGCGGCCGCACAACTTTTATTGTGGACGCACAACTAGAGATCAGAAATTGCAAACTCTCTGAAGTTGTGCATGTCAAAGAAATGGCCAAAGTGCGGCCCCACAAGGAAATGTGCGGTCTGCACAAAAATCTGCGGCCTCACTAAACAATATGCGAACCGCAGATCATCAAAAGGGTAATTTGTAACAGGTAAATGAGTGCCGACCGCACATAAAATTGTGCGGCCGCACTCAGCTCTTGATTCCTCGCCCTAACCAGCCAACTATAAATAGTTCCTCCTCACCACTGTTCAAACTTTACGAACTCTGAACATTTGAGACTAGGGCAAGCATAGTGCACTCCATTGATTCAAGCATCTCACTCTCATTTCATCATCTTTGATTCTTCCTTGCATCACTACATTACTGGTATGTTCAATTCATCATTAAGGTTTTCAATTTGCTTAATTTTGTTCATAGTTAGTTTAATTATTTTTAGCCCTAATGTCAAAATTCATCATCATGTGAGCTTAAAATTGTATGGGTAACTTCCTATTTGCTAATTAAGGGATGAGTAAACTGTGTATCATGTCTAAATTTCCAATACCATGTCTAAATTATGCACGAATTGAAAAAACCCTAAGTGACTACCGTTTGTTTTTGAATTGTGCGGCCGCACAAGGAATTATGAGGTCCGCAAATCATTAGGCTAGGGAAAATATTGTGCAATGATTGTGCGGACTGCACTCAAAATTGTGCGGTCCGCAAAAATTTAACCGCGGCTGCAAAAAGGTGTGTGCGGACGCAGATCGATCAATTCTCTAAATTAGAGAGTTATCATTTGGGAGCTTGCAATTCTGCTGCCGCACTCAAGATTGTGCGGACCGTACTTCAATTGTGCGGTCGCACTTAAAATTATGTGGACCGCAGAACCATCAGTGCGGCCGCACTTCTAAACTTGTGCGGTACGCACAAGCCTATCTGCGGCCGCACCCAAAAATGTGCGGACCGCACTTCCCCCAATCTACATACGGTTTGTCTACAACTGTCTGATACTTTGGATTTGAACTATAACTCATTCCTGTTGCTATGTATTGCAGACAATGGTTAGATCACGGGGACGAGGTGATACATCCAAGGGGAGGGGTGAACCCTCCCGAGGCCGAGGCAGGGGTACCCTACCACTCTCCGTGCAAAAAGTGATATCTAAAAAGGTGTAACGACCCAGCCGGTTGTTGAGTATTATAACCCCGTTTTCCCATTTACTGGTCAATTTATGTTTTGCATTTGTTATATGACTTGCCGGGGGTAATTGGTTCGGGTCCGGTGAGGTTTTTGAATGATTTGGAACACCTAGTTCCAAGATTTCGAAATTAAGTTGAAAAGGTTGACCAGATGTTGACGTATGTGTAGTGACCCGGAGAAGTTATGCTAAGTAAATTAAGGTTTTGTGGTGTCGAGGTAGATCAATTAGTACAAAGGTTATAGAAATTTATCGCGGCTCGGACTTTTTGGGTTGAGCAATGCACCGAAAAGTAAAGGAAATTGTTTGGTGGAAACATACGTTGCTGCGGTCCATTATGCGACCGCATAATCACTCTGCGAGCCGCATAATAGCCGCAGAAGTGAGGCAGAAGAGGACCAGTTTGGATGAAATCTGCGGTCGCCTATACGACCGCATAACTGTTCTGCGGTCACTATGCGACCGCATAACAGGTATGCAGGCCGCATAGTGAATGGATACACAAAAAGATGTTTGCCAGTATTGGACACCGATTATGCGACCGATATGCGGTTCGCATAACCATTATGCAGTCGCATAGAACCTGTTCCGTAGCTTCATTTTTCTGGTTTTATAAACCAGACCCTATTCTTATAAAACACTATTGGGGGTCATTTTGAAGGGCTTCATCTGATATTTTAGAGAGAGGTGAGAGCATTTTAGAGAGATAAAGTGAAGACTTAGTCATTTATCCATCAATTCTTGTTCAAGATTTGAACATTTCACAAGGATCTTGCTAGGGCTTCAAAGAGGTAAGCATTTCTTTCCTCAATTTTTCAATTTTGGGTTTGGAGTAAAAATGAGTGATTAATAGTATGATTCTTGGGTGTAAGAGTATTATGTATACATACCAATAAGGTTGTGGAAAGATTGTTAAGTTCAAATGGGTAAGGATTGGGTTGAAAATGGTAGAAATCTTCATAGACTTTAATTGAAGATTTGAGGGTCGAGTTGGTGTCGGATTTTGATAAAATTTATATGGTTGGACTCGTGGTTGGATGGGAATTCATATTCTGTAACATTTGTCGAGTTCCGAGATATGGGCCCCACAGGCAATTTTTGAGCTAAAATTCGCATTTTTATGGAAACTTAGCATTTTCTTATGGAATTAATTCCAATAAATTTTATTGACTGAAACGAATTATTTGTGACTAGATTCGAGGCATTCTGAGGATGATTTGCAAGGCAAAGGCATAGCAACGTAAAGAATTTCATGCTCTGAGGTAAGTAACAATTTTAAATCTGGTCCTGAGGTATGAAACCCCGAATTTTGTATCATGTGATTACTTTGGAGGTGACGCACATGCTAGGTGACGGGCGCGTATCGAGGGAATTGTGATTTGGTCCGTCCCGTAGAAACTATAAAATTGAATAACTTGTTGATAATTATGTGTTGTGGAAATTCGACTATAAGTCATGTTAGAAACCATATTTAGGATATATGTTAGTATTGTTGGGACCCACAAAGGTCGTGTACATGTTGAATTATCTGCTTAAATTGTTATTTTGTACTCAGTCACAGTTTACTTGATTAATTTGTCTCAGTCTCTATTGTTCATTATTGATGTGTCATATCATTATTGTTTGGGCTGATTTTATGATTGTTGAGAGCCCGAGAGACTGTAGAGCTTTATGACTGAGTGAGGCCGAGGGCCTAATTGTGGAATATTCTACTATAGCACGTGAGTTGGCCGTGCGGATCCTTATATCATACTATAGCACGTGAGTTAGCCGTGCAGATCCTTATATTATACTATAGCACATGATTGGTCTTGCGGATACATATATTTATATTATGTCACGTGAGTTATCCGTGCAGCACGTGAGTTGTCTGTGCAGATTATAGCGTTTGGGCTGTAGGAGCCCCTACGGAGTCTGTACACCCCCAGAGGCATAGGCCTGTTGGCGCAACACCCCTTACTTGGCATCAGTTCTTCGTGGTCGTTTTGAAGAAGTTCGTGCCTCAGTCACGCAGAGAGCTACGCAGGCAGTTTGAGCAGCTTTGCCAGGGTGATATGTCAGTGACGCAGTACGAGATGAGATTTTCTGAGTTGGCTCATCACGCAGTCTGGTTGGTTCTCACAGATATGGAGAGGATTAGGAGGTTCATTGATGGCCTCACATATCAGCTGTAGTTACTTATGTCTAGGGAGAGGGTGTCTGGTGCTACTTTTGATGAGGTAGTTGACATTGCTCGGCAGATAGAGATGGTTCGTAGCCAGGAACGTGGAGAGAGGGAGGCTAAGAGGCCTCATGGTCCAGGTGATTACAGTGGTGTTCCTTCAGGGGGGTCAGTTTTACCGTGGTAGGGGTCGTTCTTACAAACACGCTCAGACGGGTCGTCCAGCTCATCGTGGTGCATCAGCTAGCCATAGTTTTTACAGTGCACACTCAAGCCAGTCTTCATTCAGTGCACTACCAACGCAGAGTTCTCATCATGCTTCGTCCGTGCAGGCTTCTGCAGGTTATTCCTCAGGTTATCAGGAGCAACAGTTCAGTCATAGGAGGGGTTGTTTCGAGTGCAGAGAATTTGGTCATTTCAAGAGAGGGTGTCCTAGGCTGTTGAGTGGGGCTCCACAATAGAGTTCTCGACCGACGGCACCAGCACCAGCAGTTACACCACCCGCCCAGCCAGCTCGGGGTGGGGGTCAGGCAGCTAGGGGTCGCCCAAGAGGGGGAGGCCGATCAGGTGGCGGTCAGGCCCGATTTTATGCTTTTCCTGCCAAGCCAGATATTGTTGCTTCAGATGCAGTAATAACATGTATTGTTTCAGTGTGCTACAGTGAGGCTTCTATATTATTTGACCCTGGTTTCACTTATTCATATGTATCATCGTATTTTGCTCATTATCTGGATATGCCCTGTGAGTCCTTAGTTTCACATGTTAGTGTATCTATATCGGTGGTCGATATTATTACTGTGGACCATGTGTATCGGTAGTGTGTGGTAACTATTGGGGAACTGGAGACTAGGGTTGATGTTTTATTACTCGGTATGGTTGATTTCAATGTAATCCTGGGTAAGGATTGGTTGTCTCCATGTCATGCTATTCTGGACTGTCATGTAAAAACCGTGACATTGACGATGCCGGGGTTACCGAAGATTGAATGGAGGGGTTCTCTAGAGTTTGTTCCTAGTAGGGTAATTTCTTATTTGAAGGCCCAACGTATGGTTGGAAAGGGATGTTTGTCATATTTGGCGTTTGTGAGAGATGTTGATGCATATACTACTATTATTGATTCAGTATCGGTCGTGTGAGACTTTCCGGATGTATTTCCTGCAGACATGCCGGGTATGCCACCCGATAGGGATATTGATTTCGGTATTGACTTGGTGAAGGGCACTCAACCCATTTCTATTCCTCCGTATCGTATAGCACCAGCTGAGTTAAAAGAATTGAAAGAGCAACTTCAGGAACTTTTTGAAAAGAGGTTTATTAGGCCTAATGTGTCACCTTGGGGTGCACCGGTTCTGTTTGTGAAAAAGAAAGATGGTACTATGCAGATGTGCATCGATTATAGGCAGTTGAACAAAGTTACAATCAAAAATAAATATTCCTTGCCGCATATTGATAACTTATTTGAGCAGCTTCAGGGAGCGAGGGTGTTCTCCAAAATTGATTTGAGGTTTGGGTATCACCAGTTGAAAATTCGGGATTCGAATATTCTCAAGACGGCATCCAGAACTCGTTATGGCCACTATGAATTTCTTGTGATGTCCTTTGGGCTAACCAATACCCCAGCAACATTTATGCATTTGATGAATAGTGTATTCTAGCCATATCTTGATTTATTTGTCGTGGTATTTATTAATGATATTTTGGTGTACTCACGTAACCAGGAGGAGCATGCACACTTGTGTATTGTATTATAGAGGCTGAGAGAGGAGAGACTTTATGCTAAATTCTCTAAATGTGAGTTCTGGCTTAGTTCAGTGGCATTCTTGGGACATATAGTGTCTAGTGAAGGAATTAAGGTGGATCCGAAGAAAATAGAGGCAGTTCAGAATTGGCCCAGGCCATCTTCAGTTACTGATATTCAAAGTTTTCTCGGCTTGACCGGTTATTATCGTCGCTTTGTGGAGGGATTCTCGCCTATTGCATTGCCTATGACTAAATTGACCCAGAAAGGTGCTCCGTTCAGGTGGTCGGGTGAATGGGAAGAGAGCTTTCAGAAGCTCAAGACAGCTTTGACTACAGGTCTAGTATTGGTGTTGCCTACAAGTTCAGAGTCTTATACTGTGTATTGTGACGCCTCGCGTATTGGTCTCGGTGCAGTGCTGATGCAAGATGGTAGGGTAATTTCCTATGAATCCAGACAGTTAAAGATATATAAGAAGAATTATCCAGTCCACGATCTTGAGTTAGCAGCTATTGTTCATGCCTTGAAGATTTGGAGGCATTACTTGTACGGTGTCCAGTGTGAGGTATATACCGATCATCGGAGTCCACAATATTTGTTTAAACAGAAGGATCTTAACTTGCAACAGCGAAGGTGGTTGAAGTTGCTTAAGGATTATGATATCACCATTCTCTATCATCATGGAAAGGCCAATGTGGTGGCCGATGCCTTGAGTCGTAAGGCGGAGAGTTTGGGTAGCTTAGCATACTTATCGGTAACAGAGAGGCCTTTAGCCTTGGATGTTCAGGCCTTGGCCAACCAGTTTATTAGATTGGATGTTACCGAGCTGAATCGAGTTTTGGCTTGTGTGGCTTCTTTATATGATCGCATCAGAGAGCGCCAGTATGATGATCCACATCTGTTTGTCCTTAAGTATACGGTTCAGCACGGTGATGCCAAGGAAGTCACTATTGGAGATGACGATGTATTACGGATGCAGGGCAGGCTATGCGTGCCTAATATAGATGGTTTGCGCGAGCTGATTCTCCAGGAAGCTCACGGTTCGCGGTACTCTATTCATCCAGGCACCGGGAAGATGTATCAGGATTTGAAGCAACACTATTGGTGGAGGCGAATAAAGAAAGATATAGTTGGATTTGTAGCTCGGTGTTCAAATTGTCATGTAAAGTACGAGCATCAGAGACCGGGAGGATTACTTCAGAGACTTGAAATTCCGGAGTGAAAATGGGAGTGTATTACCATGGACTTCGTAGTTGGGCTTCCACGGACATTGAGGAAGTTTGATGCGGTTTGGGTGATTGTAGATCGGTTGACCAAATCCACGCATTTTATTCCAGTTGGTACTAATTATCCTTCGGAGCGGTTAGCTGAGATTTATATCCGCGAGATTTGTTGCCTACACTGTGTGCCGGTGTCCATTATTTCAGATCTGGGCACGCAGTTTACATCATAATTTTGGAGAGTAGTGCAGTGAGAATTTGGCACACAAGTTCAGTTGAGTACATCATTTCACCCTCAGACAGACGGACAGTCCGAGCGCACTATTCAAATATTGGAGGATATGCTACGCGCTTGTGTCATTGATTTTGGAGGTTCTTAGGATAAATTTCTGCCACTTGCGGAGTTTGCTTACAATAACAGCTACCAGTCGAGTATACAAATGGCTCCATATGAGGCATTATATGGGAGACGATGTCGATCTTCGGTTGGTTGGTTTGAGCCGGGTGAGGCTAGGCTATTGGGTACTGACTTGGTTCAGGATGCTTTGGAGAAGGTTAAAGTGATTCAGTAACGGCTTCACACAGCGCAATCTAGACAGAAGAGTTATGGTGACAGGAAGGTCCGTGATGTTGCTTACATGGTTGGGGAAAAGGTTCTGCTCAAAATTTCACCAATGAAGGGTGTGTTGAGGTTCGGGAAGAAGGTTAAGTTGATCCCTTGGTATATTGGGCCTTTTGAGATACTTAAGAAAATTGGAGAGGTGGCTTATGAACTTGCTTTGCCACCTAGTCTATCAGGTGTTCATCCAGTGTTCCATGTATCCATGATCCGAAAGTATGTCGGGGATCCGTCTCATATTCTAGATTTCAGTACAGTACAACTGGACGGTAATTTGACTTATTATGTAGAGACGGTAACTATTTTAGACCGGCAGGTTCGAAAACTGAGGTCCAAGAGGACTAGACGGTAAATTGAGGTTCGAAAACTGGACTATTTTAGACCGGCAGTTAGGATGAAATCTGCGGTCGACTATGCGACCGCATAACTGTTCTGCGGTCACTATGCGATCGCATAACAGGTATGCGGGCCGCATAGTGACCGCATACACAGACAGATTTTTGCCAGTATTGGACACTAATTATGCGACAGATATGCGGTCCGCATAACCATTATACGGTCGCATATGCGACAGCAGAACCTGTTACGGAGCTTCATTTTTTTAGTTTTATAAACCCGACCCCATTCTTATAAAACACTATTGGGGTTCATTTTGAAGAGTTTCATATGATATTTTAGAGAGAGGTGAGAGCATTTTAGAGAGAGAAAGTGAAGACTTAGTCATTTATCCATCAATCCTTGTTCAAGGTTTGAAGATTTCACAAGGATCTTGCTAGGGCTTCAAAGAGGTAAGAATTTCTTTCCTCAATTCTTCAATTTCGGGTTTGGAGTAAAACTGGGTGATTAATAGTATGATTCTTGGGTGTAAGAGTATTATGTATATATACCAAAAAGGTTGTGGAAAGATTGTTAAGTTCAAATGGGTAAGGATTGGGCTGAAAATGGTAGAAAGTTTCATAGACTTTAATTGAAGATTTGAGGGCCGAGTTGGTGTCGGATTTTGGTGAAATTTATATGGTTGGATTCGTGGTTAGATGGGCGTTCATATTCCGTAACTTTTGTTGAGTTCCAAGACGTGGTCCCGACAGACAATTTTTGAGCTAAAATTCGGATTTTTATGGAAAATTAGCATTTTCTTATGAAATTAATTCCAATAAATTTTATTGACTGAAACGAATTATTTGTGACTAGATTCGAGGCATTCGGAGGCCGATTTGTGAGGCAAAGGCATACCAGAGTAAAGAATTTCACGCTCTAAGGTAAGTAACAGTTTCAAATCTGGTCTTGAGGGTATGAAACAATGAATTTTGTATCATGTGATTACTTTGGAGGTAACACATATGCTAGGTGACGGGTGTGTGGGTGTGCACCGAGGGGATTGTGATTTGGTCAGTCCCGTAAAAACTGTAAAGTCGAATAACTTGTTGATAATTATGTGTTGTAGAAATTCGACTATAAGTCATGTTAGAACCCATGTTTAGGATATATGTTGGTATTGTTGGGACCCACAGAGGTCGTGTACATGTTGAATTATCTGCTTAAATTGTTGTTTTGTACTCAGTCACAGTTTACTTGATTAATTTGTCTCAGTCTCTATTGTTCATTATTGATGTGTCATATAATTGTTATTTGGGTTGATTTCATGATTGTTGAGAGACCGGGAGACTGTAGAGCTTTATGACTGAGTGATGCCGAGGGCCTGATTGTGGAATATTATACTATAGCACGTGAGTTGGCCGTGCAGATCCTTATATCATACTATAGCACGTGAATTAGCCGTGCAGATCCTTATATTATACTATAGCACGTGAGTTGGCTGTGCAGCATGTGAGTTGGCTGTGCAACACGTGAGTTGGCCGTGCGGATCCATATATTTATATTATGGCACATGAGTTGTTCGTGTAGCACATGAGTTGTCCGTGCAGATTATAGCGCTTGGGCTGTAGAAGCCCCTCCGGAGTCTGTACACCCCCAGTGAGCATGGGTACCCATTGAGTGTGAGTGCAGAGGGCTGGGATCCCAGTGAGTCATTGTTGTCCTGAGAGGTTGTACTTGCTTTTCATTTGTTGTTGCACTTAGTTGCTATCTGTCATTGCTGTGAAATTTTCTGAAAGATTTTATATCTGGATTACCTGAACTTGAACTGTATAAAAATGATTTGGCTTAAACTTTTGGAATTGAAAGCATGCCTACTCTTTGTTGGAATTACTGAAAATGAATTATAACTGTGTAGCTCGTCATTATCTTCAGTTCCTTATTTATTATCGTTACTTACTGAGTTGGTTGTACTCATACTACACCTTGTACTTCGTGTGCAGATCCAGGTATTCCCGGGCATAACGGGTGTTGATTCTCTCGCACGGTTGATTTTCCGAAGATTCAAAGGTAGCTGCCGTGTTTCGCAGAACTTGTCTCTCTTTCCCTATCTCCTTGTTTAATATATTTGATCTTAGACTATTATAGACCGTATTTCCAGACTTGTATTCATATTAGATGCTCATGTACTCAGTGACACTAGATTTTGGGAGTGCTTTGTATCGGAAATTGTGAGTCCTTTTATTAAACTCAAATTATTATGTTTTTCAAACTTTAAGAAATTGTGGTTTATTGAGATTGTCGGCTTGCCTAGTATCGAGATAGGCGCCATTACGACAGGTTAGGATTTTAGGTCGTGACAAAAGGCAAATGCAGGGCGAGGTAGGGCTGCAGAGCCCTCTGAGTCAAGTTCATACATTCCGTCTAGGGAAGCATCAGAGGGTCACTCTGTGGAAGAACGACATGATGCCCAATCTCAACCACAATAATTTCNATATTATACTATAGCACGTGAGTTGGCCGTGCAGATCCTTATATCATACTATAGCACGTGAGTTGGCCGTGCGGATCCTTATATCATACTATAGCACGTGAATTAGCCGTGCAGATCCTTATATTATACTATAGCACGTGAGTTGGCTGTGCAGCATGTGAGTTGGCTGTGCAACACGTGAGTTGGCCGTGCGGATCCATATATTTATATTATGGCACATGAGTTGTTCGTGTAGCACATGAGTTGTCCGTGCAGATTATAGCGCTTGGGCTGTAGAAGCCCCTCCGGAGTCTGTACACCCCCAGTGAGCATGGGTACCCATTGAGTGTGAGTGCAGAGGGCTGGGATCCCAGTGAGTCATTGTTGTCCTGAGAGGTTGTACTTGCTTTTCATTTGTTGTTGCACTTAGTTGCTATCTGTCATTGCTGTGAAATTTTCTGAAAGATTTTATATCTGGATTACCTGAACTTGAACTGTATAAAAATGATTTGGCTTAAACTTTTGGAATTGAAAGCATGCCTACTCTTTGTTGGAATTACTGAAAATGAATTATAACTGTGTAGCTCGTCATTATCTTCAGTTCCTTATTTATTATCGTTACTTACTGAGTTGGTTGTACTCATACTACACCTTGTACTTCGTGTGCAGATCCAGGTATTCCCGGGCATAACGGGTGTTGATTCTCTCGCACGGTTGATTTTCCGAAGATTCAAAGGTAGCTGCCGTGTTTCGCAGAACTTGTCTCTCTTTCCCTATCTCCTTGTTTAATATATTTGATCTTAGACTATTATAGACCGTATTTCCAGACTTGTATTCATATTAGATGCTCATGTACTCAGTGACACTAGATTTTGGGAGTGCTTTGTATCGGAAATTGTGAGTCCTTTTATTAAACTCAAATTATTATGTTTTTCAAACTTTAAGAAATTGTGGTTTATTGAGATTGTCGGCTTGCCTAGTATCGAGATAGGCGCCATTACGACAGGTTAGGATTTTAGGTCGTGACAAAAGGCAAATGCAGGGCGAGGTAGGGCTGCAGAGCCCTCTGAGTCAAGTTCATACATTCCGTCTAGGGAAGCATCAGAGGGTCACTCTGTGGAAGAACGACATGATGCCCAATCTCAACCACAATAATTTCCAGGGAGATACCAGCTCCGAAATGAGCCTTCCACCTAAGCAAGCACTTCTGAGGGTTCGAATGATGACAGTTAGGGTTCAGAACCCTCATCTACTTATGCCCCCGCCGCACCAGTCACGGTTGATGATGATGATGATATTCCGGATGACGGTCGAGGGGGTGATACCAGAGTTGCCGGCCTCGAGAGGTTGAAAAAGAAGGAAATTTGGGAAGATAGATTCGTGAGCCTCAGAGAGTGGTGGCCTCAGAGATCGCTCACACTTGAGTGTCAGTTTATTTTGAAAGACTTAGATAGATACAATCCAAATATGGAAAAATAGTTTTGGGAGAGAAAATGGTGGACATGGTTCACTAAAAGGGTGGTGGATGCCAAGGAGCACATAGTCCGGGAGTTCTACGCCAATGTGGCGCATATCAAGAAGGGGACTAAGGTGAGGAACTTGAAAGTACGATTTGATCAGAGCACCCTGAGCACTTATTTGGGGCTCGAGGATATGGAGCCGGTGCAGTATTTAGAGAAGTTCGCAATGGGTGATGCAGCTCGCCTTTGGCTAGCTGAGATACAAGCAGCTCCAGGACCACCACCACCATGGATCATAGTAGGGGTCCATTCAGCATAATACCCTCAACTTTGAAGCAAAAGGGTGGCAAACATTTGTGTGTAGTCGCATAAACCCAAGCCGGAATGAAAAAAATCTCCCAATCCCTAGGGCAGTCCTAGTTACTTCCATCATGGCCGGGTACCCAATTAATGTGGGTGCCATCATGTCGGCCAACATGTCTTTAGTTGTCAGGCAGGGTAAACGCTCCTATCCATAACCCAAAACTATCACGGAGTATCTCACGGATGCAAGGGTAGAGCCCAAGAGCTTTGATACGAAGGTTAGGGCTAAGAGTCCCTTCTCCTGGTACTCTCTGAAGGACCTAAAGAACCGGAAGAACAAGGGTAAGTTGACTATTACCGTAGGCCAGTCTGATAAGCCATCGGTGGTAGTTGCAGATTCAGCTACCATGCCTTCTACAGTAGCCATTCCTTCCATAGCAGCCGGGCCTTCCACCGATACAGCTGCCATACCTCCACCTCCATCTTAAGGGCCATCAGTATCAGTACCTTCCTCCTCTACTTATCCACTCTCTGCGTTGCGAGTCTCCCATACACTTGCGAGTCTCAACAACTGGATGCAGACAGCTACTGCAAAGTTGTCTGATCTATCCAGTGTTGTTGCAGCTCAGACTTCTACCCCGGCACCCCAGATTCCTCCGCAAGTAGAGGAAACTTTGAAGAAAATATTGGAGAATTAGAAGACCATCATGGACACCTTGGTGGCACGTGGGGGAGTAATTGAGGAGCTTGGGAAGCAGGTGAAGAAGATGAGGAAATCTCAGGCTTCGAGGAAATCAGTTGATAAATTGAGACGAGAGGTGACCAAGATAGCAGCCGCTGGAGATCTTCCATTTGACTTACTGATGGATAGATCCATCAGTACCAGCAGACCCAGGAGCACCATCAGAACCAGTGGCACCAGCTGGCCAGTTTGAGGAGCCAGACCTCGCTGCCCATACTGCTGAGGTGGTGCTACAGATGTTCACTAACCCAACTACTCCTCGAGCAGAGGATGATGAGATCCAGTTGGAGGAGCCTGAGGGAGGTGATGCTGCTATGGACACTGAGACCACATAGGGAGTCCTCTCTACTTTTTCCCTTCCTTGTTTTAATTTTGTTAAGCATTGAGGAAAATGCTTATTTTTATTCAGGGGGTGGCCTGTAATAACTGATGACATTCTCTTTTTATTTTTACTTTCATTATGCACATATTCTTCTCTCTCTATTGATGTATATATTCTCTTTCCCTTTCTTAGTTTGTATATTTATTTATGCTTTCAGCAGTTTACTTCATAGCTTCTTTATTTTGTTTTCTCAGTAGTTAATGTTTAGTCTAATAGCTTCTTATTTACTTTAATAACTTCTTTTTAATTTAGTAGTTTCTTTTCATGTTTAAGTGATCAATAAACCTTTGGTTTTCTTAATGCATGGTTCTTTCCAAAGGTAGTTTTTGTGTGAACCGGGTGACTCTTCCCAACTATGGATGGCATGACAACCTTCTTAAGGGATTGAGTTTGTTTTTGATATTTAGGTAAGAACATTAGTAATAATGAATAAGAGGACCTAATTGAGTCGAACTACAAGAGTCAAGCATGCTTCACTTGGTACCAACACACTTAACTACATGTTTATGATTAAAAATAATTTCTTGGAAAGAAATAGCTCTAGTTAGTGACCTTTTGACTCTTGTGTTGACTTAAGCAATCATCGAGTGGTTTAGTTGAACCATTAGTGATTTTCAATCTCGAATATGGTTGTTGTGTGCCCTTGACTCTATCCTCTTGAACAATCCAGCTGTGTGAGAGGTGAGATGTTTGTTGCAAGTCTAAGTACCCGTGCGAATGGTCTAAAACTTGCCATGAATGTGTTTCTAGGCGAAATTCTATGTTTTGCTTGGCTTGAGAAGTTATTGTAGGCTCTCCTTGACCCGTTTTGAAATTTTCCATGACCCACCAATGTTGTTATCCCTAGTCAACCATTTTGAACCTAAAACCTTTTTCATTTGATAACCATGTTACAAGCCTTTACCCATTTTGTAGTGATCCTCTCTAGTGCCCCTAAGGAAAACGAAAATGACTCAAAGAGTTGGCAAAGCATAAGCCAACAAGAGAAAATGGAGTGCTTAAGGAAAGATGAACCCGTTCTATTCCAACATTTCCTACCTTAGTCCAAAAGCCTTCATTACATTCCGAAAAAGCCTTACGTGATTTCAAGCCGAGTGAACTTACATTAGTGGTGATTTACATGAGGGGCAAGCATATGGTACTTAGAGCCGTACTTGTGACATTCTTTTGAGAGAGATGATCGAACATTTCACAAATCCTTAAAGTGAGGGCTACATTCTTAAGTAAGATATGCTAACAGAGAGTAGAGGAGGAGGAGTTTAGGTTCCACAATGACCTAAATGAAAGCTAACTTCCTCGATGCTCTAGTGTCACATTAGAGCTATTTGTGCTAGAAACTTCAAATCATTGCCTTGTTGATAATTCATAAGTGTTGTGGGTAATTGTTGATCCCAATTGATATGTGTTTGATTCACCTTAGATTAGCTGGAATAGCTCTTATCTTGTGGAGGTGGGAATTACCTTATTTGCTTGAGGACAAGCAAAAGCTTAAGTTTGGGGGAGTTGATAAGTGGGAATTTTGACTACTTATTAGCATCTTTTAGCTTTCGTTTTAGTCCAAAAGTGTCTAATTGTATTCCCGAAAATTGATGAAATATGCTTACCTGCAGGTGTATTGGAAAATGAGCCACTACGATGAAATCCAACTCAAGGAGAAGTGATCTGAACAAGGACAAAA
>AWOL01S0077460.1:5778-18240 GCA_000715115.1 Nicotiana otophora | reverse complement strand
GCTTTGTTGGCGCTATTTCGGGAGTGGTCAATTATTGATATCCCGAGGGAAGATAACGCAGAAGCGGACGCATTGGCTAACCTTGGATCATCGACAGAAATAAAAGGATCGGAGTCCGGGACGGTAGTACAACTGATGAACTCGGTCTTGGATACATATAGCTTTTATGAGGTAAATGCGACTAATTTGGTCTAGGACTGGAGGAATGAAATCGTCGATTATCTCGAGCACAGGAAGTTGCCCGAAGACTCTAAAACGTCCCGAGCGCTACGCACCAAAGCAGCGCGATATAGCTTCAAGAGAGGCCAACTGTATAGAAAATCTTTTCAAGGCCCGCTGGCCCGATACTTAGGGGCATCCGAAGCTAACTATGTTATACGAGAAGTCTACGAAAGGATATTCAATAATCATTCGGGCGTAGATTCCTTAGTGTTGAAATTGGAAAGGGAAGGATATTATTGTCCCCGCATGGAACAGGATTCCAAAGACTTCGTACANAATAGCTCTTATCTTGTGGAGGTGGGAATTACCTTATTTGCTTGAGGACAAGCAAAAGCTTAAGTTTGGGGGAGTTGATAAGTGGGAATTTTGACTACTTATTAGCATCTTTTAGCTTTCGTTTTAGTCCAAAAGTGTCTAATTGTATTCCCGAAAATTGATGAAATATGCTTACCTGCAGGTGTATTGGAAAATGAGCCACTACGATGAAATCCAACTCAAGGAGAAGTGATCTGAACAAGGACAAAAATCCGGCACGGAAGCTCAAGTGCGGACCGCAGATTTCTATCTACGGCCATAGAATGTGAAGGGAAATCAATAGAGCCCAGTGCAAAGTGCGGACCACACAATTATTGTGTGACCGCAGAAGCTACGTAAGAGCCAAAGTTCAGAGAGTTTCATTTCAAGCTGAAGAAGAAATGCGGACCATACAATAATTGTGCGGCTGCAGAAACAACTATGCGACCACACTCAGGAAATGTGCGGTCCACGGAAGAGACCAGTGCAACCGCACTCAAAATTGTGCGAACCACGGAACATTAGAGATGCGACCTCAATCCAGAATTGTGCGGCCGCAGAGTCAACTCCTGTTAAGATCTGAAGAGAAGTGCGGACCGCACATATAATTGTGCGGCCGCAGAGTCAACTCCTGTTAAGATCTGAAGAGAAGTGCGGACCGCACATATAATTGTGCGGCCGCAGAGTCAACTCCTGTTAAGATCTGAAGAGAAGTGCGGACCGCACATATAATTGTGCGGCCGCAGAGTCAACTCCTGTTAAGATCTGAAGAGAAGTGCGGACCGCACATATAATTGTGCGGCCGCAGAGTCAACTCCTGTTAAGATCTGAAGAGAAGTGCGGACCGCACATATAATTGTGCGGCCGCAGAGTCAACTCCTGTTAAGATCTGAAGAGAAGTGCGGACCGCACATATAATTGTGCGGCCGCAGAGTCAACTCCTGTTAAGATCTGAAGAGAAGTGCGGACCGCACATATAATTGTGCGGCCGCAGAGTCAACTCCTGTTAAGATCTGAAGAGAAGTGCGGACCGCACATATAATTGTGCGGCCGCAGAGTCAACTCCTGTTAAGATCTGAAGAGAAGTGCGGACCGCACATATAATTGTGCGGCCGCAGAGTCAACTCCTGTTAAGATCTGAAGAGAAGTGCGGACCGCACATATAATTGTGCGGCCGCAGAGTCAACTCCTGTTAAGATCTGAAGAGAAGTGCGGACCGCACATATAATTGTGCGGCCGCAGAGTCAACTCCTGTTAAGATCTGAAGAGAAGTGCGGACCGCACATATAATTGTGCGGCCGCAGAGTCAACTCCTGTTAAGATCTGAAGAGAAGTGCGGACCGCACATATAATTGTGCGGCCGCAGAATCTCTGAAAGGGCAATTTTGTCCGAAAATTTCAACTTTGTATAAATAGACTACTTTCACGAAATTAGGTCAAGTTTTGAATATTGAAAGTACTGTAGCCATTTTTCTTTACCCCTTTGGGCAACTCTAGATTACTTTGGTAATTTAACATTGGATTTTTATCTTTTAATCTTGCAATATGAGTTTTATCGTCTTTTCTTCTCTATTTTCCTCTATACCCATTATGAGTAGCTAGATTTTTAGCTAGGGTTGTAACCCAACCCTAGTGTGTGAACCTAATGGGTGTTTGATTTATGGCTTGTTTATGGTTGGGTGTTTATTATTTAGCCTTGTTCTTGCCTTTAATTGTAGAATTAATGGTTGCAAATATTAGTTTATGCCTATTTGACTTGGTCTCTACTTGAGAAAGAGAGACTTAGTCTAGAAAAACTTAGCTAACAAGAATTTGGAATACAATAATGAGATTGATAGTCCCAATTAAAGGGTTGAACCTAGAGATAGTAAAACCCGACTTAAGCATTTTATCAACTGTTTTGTTCAACACCCATTTGGAGTTGAGAAAGTCAAATTGGGCAAAATCAATCTCTTACCGAGAGGTATTGAGTGGGTATTTGAGTGTTGATTGCTATAATACACCCCGACCAACAAAACAAGCTTTAAAGTTTACAACCTGTTAGACAAACACCTAGGTGAAAGTCATACCCCTAGGACTTTTTATATATTTGAAAACCATCCAAAAATAATATTCTCTAGTTTTATATCTTTAGAATTGCTATCCTTAACGANACAATTATTGTGCGGCCGCAGAAGCTACGTAAGAGCCAAAGTTCAGAGAGTTTCATTTCAAGCTGAAGAAGAAATGCGGACCGCGCAATAATTGTGGGGCAGCAGAAACAACTATGCGTCCACACTCACGAAATGTGCGGAGAAGAGCCTAGTGCGGCTGCACCCAAAATTGTGCGGACCGCAGAACATGAGAAATGCGGCCGCAATCCAAATTGTGCGGCCGCAAAGTCAACTTCTGTCATAATCTGAAGAGAAGTGCGGACCGCACATATAATTGTGCGGCCGCAGAACCTTCGAAAGGGCAATTTTGTTCGAAAATTCCAGCTTTGTATAAATAAACTATTTTCACGAAATTAGGTCAAGTTTTGAATATTGAAAGTACTGTAGCCGTTTTTCTTTACCCCTTTGGGCAACTTTAGCTTACTTTGGTGATTTAACATTGTATTTTTATCTTTTAATCTTGCAATATGAATGTTATCATCTTTTCTTCTCTATTTTCCTCTATATTCATTATGAGTAGCTAGATTTTTAGCTAGGGTTGTGACCCAACCCTAATGTGTGAATCTAATGAGTGTTTGACTTATGGCTTGTTTATGGTTGAGTGTTTATTATTTAGCTTTGTTCTTGCTTTTAATTGTAGAATTAATGGTTGCAAATATTAGTTTATGCCTATTTGACTTGGTCTCTACTTGAGAAAGAGAGACTTAGTCTAGGAAAACTTGGCTAACAAGAATTTGGGATAAAATCAAGAGATTGATAGTCCCAATTAAAGGGTTGAACCTAGAGATAGAAAAACCCGACTTGAGCATTTTATCAACTATTTTGTTCAATACCCTTTGGATTTGACAAAGCCAAATTAGGCAAAATCACTCTCTTACCGAGAGGTATTGAGTGGGTATTTAAGTGTTGATTTCTATAATACACCCTGACCAACAAAACAAGCTTTAAAGTTTACAACCTGTTAGACAAACATCTAGGTGAATGTCATACCCCTAGGACTTTTTATATATTTGAAAACCATTCAAAAACAATATTCTCTAGTTTTATATCTTTAGAATTGTTATCCTTAACGAAATTTTAGAAGTAAAAACAAAACCATATTTATGGAAGTGCAACCAAGATACTTCACGTGCTTTATCCAAATATATACCACTAATCCCATCTCAGCTCCCTGTGGATTCGATCCGGACTCCTTGTTGGGTATTATTATTGCAATCGACCGTTTCACAACCCCGAATAGAGGTGTGACTTGGACAAGACCAATAAGTGCCAACACTACGCACCACTGGTACATCAACCGGCAGAATCATTACATTCGGTTCTGTCCCCATGGCAGTTCATGAAATGGAGGATGGACATCGTCGGGCCATTATTGCCAGCTCCCGAAAAGGTAAGATTTCTTTTGATTTTGATTGACTATTTTTCTAAGTGGGTGGAATCATGTCCTTATCAGAAGATCGGCGAGCGCGAAGTGGTGGATTTCTTGTGAGAAAATATAATTTGCATGTTCGGAATACCAAAAGAGATAGCATGCGATAATGGGCCATAATTTATCGGTGCAAAAGTCACAAAGTTCCTCGAAGATTTAAAAATAAAGAGGATCACATATTCACCCTACCATCCAAGGGCAAACGGTCAAGCGGATTCAACGAACAAAGTGATTATACAAAACCTCAAAAAAAGGTTGGAAGCGCCTAAAGGTAATTGGCCCGAGGAATTTCCCGGAGTTTAATGGGCATACCGATCAATGGCCAAATCGAGCACATGAGAAACTCCTTTTTCCTTTGTATATGGGGCAGAAGCTTTAATCCCGGTGGAAGTAGGGGAATCAACCTTGAGGTATTTCCAAGCATATGAAAAATCAAACAATGAATCAATGTTAGTCAACTTGGAGCTACTCGATGAGCGCATGGACTTGGCGCATGTAAGAATGTCAGCCNAAATAAAGAGGATCATATATTCACCCTACCATCCAAGGGCAAACGGTCAAGCGGATTCAACGAACAAAGTGATTATACAAAACCTCAAAAAAAGGTTGGAAGCGCCTAAAGGTAATTGGCCCGAGGAATTTCCCGGAGTTTAATGGGCATACTGATCAATGGCCAAATCGAGCACAGGAGAAACTCCTTTTTCCCTTGTATATGGGGCAGAAGCTTTAATCCCGGTGGAAGTAGGGGAATCCACCTTGAGGTATATCCAAGCATATGAAAAATCAAACAATGAAGCAATGTTAGTCAACTTGGAGCTACTCGATGAGCACATGGACTTGGCGCATGTAAGAATGTCAGCCCAAAAGCAGAGAATGGAGTGGTATTATAATCGAAGAGCCAACCTCCGTTATTTCAAAGTAGGAGACTTGGTCCTAAGGCAAGCAACTCAAAGTATGGGAGCTCAATGTAGGGAAGCTAGGTCCAACATGGAAAGGCCCCTACCGAGTTTCAGTTGTCACCGAGAAAGGTTCATATGAATTAGAGAACCAAAAAAGAGAAACATTGCCCAGCAACTGAAACGTGGCACACCTCAAAAGATATTATTGCTGATGAACATCAACTTAACTGAAAGTATGCGCTTCACTTTTTATCCTTCGTCCAGTATTTGTCCCAATTGGGTTTTTCTTGCAAATTTTTTAACAAGGTAGCAATAGAAAGCATACTACCAAGAAAGCTCCAACAGCAACAATAAGACCTTTAATAGCAAGGCACACAAGCAAAGATCCGACGGTTAGATAATCTTTTGCTTTATAGCAAAATTCTCACCGGGAAGCTAAGTTTGTTATCGAGCAAAGGTTACCCGACCGTTCACAAGTACAAACCACTAGAGGGTTTTTAGATAAGTGCTTCGCTCGATAGCATGAATTCCTGAAGGGAAGTAAAGTGTGTTACTGAGTTAAGGATTATCTAGCAATTCATTAGTGGGATACTCGAAGGTACAAGGCTTCCAGTATTCCAATTCACATTCTTCGCATTTGAACACTTTGGGGGGGGGGATATGAGGATTGATGGTGGGCTAGAAATCCGTATTTTAGTCACTTATTGCACTCTAATTCACTGCACTTTACTTATGTTGAGCTTTAATTAGTAGTGTTTTGCACTTATTATGTGTTTTATGTTGTGTAGGAGTGATTCTGAGTTATTTAGATGTTGCGGAACAAATTTGAGCTAATTGGAGCTTTGAAGTCTGAGTAGAAGCCCAAGGGATTAAACTGGGATCGTGTTCGGGGATCGAGGACCAGGTCCGGATGTCAAAATTGGAGAAACGAACTACTCTGAGAAAAATGCACAGTCGCATCGCATGGGACGCCGCAACAGTGTAAAATCAGCCAAGAATCCATTTTGCAAATCGTTCTGGAATTCCTCACAAGCGTGTCGCATGGCACGGCGCATGCAGCGCAATAGTCCAAAAATGTTAGAGTATCTTCTCATTTCCGCTAAAAAAAGGTATTTGCATCCGGGGATTATTGGGGGTGTCTTAAATACGCGAAAAATACCATTTTCGGGACTTTTGGACAGATTTCGACCTAAAGAGGCTAAGGAGGAGTTGGAAGAACACAATCACAAGGATTTCATCATTCCTTCCTCACTCAAGATCCGAGTTTGGATTGAATTTATATTTTCCTATATTTTTGTTATATTTATGAAGAACTTCTCCATGTCTATGGAGTAGTTCCTTTTGAGTTTTGATGAATTTGGTGTATTGATGATTGTTTGTGGATTATAACTCTATTTTTATATATTTGAATCGTTTTGGAAGATTTAATTGTTGCATCTATATTTACTTGTTCTTGTAATCGAGAGGGGCATGACTTGTGATATCTTTGCACTATATGATTGGTTGAGTTCATAGATTCATTTAAGTAATCGAAAGAGGCTAGTTGAATAATTAATTAAACCTAGTTAGGAGGATAATCTAAAGAGATTCTCCCAAAGACCGATCCACTACGAATTCTTGCATATCTTCACAGGGTTTAAATTGGTTCATATTGTGAGGTTGAAACTTAATCGAGAGAGGAGTTTCTACTAAACATATGTACTGATAATTAAGTGAATTCGAGAGACTCACTTGAACATTAGAATTGAATTATCTAGAGTTAAATCCCATACAATTATCTTGCACTTATTCCGTTAAAAAACTATTTTCTCCCATTGATAACTTCCTTGCTTACCTTTGTTGCGACTGTCATTAGTCAATAGTTGTAGATTTTAGATTATTAATTATATAAATCTCAACTGTTGATCCTCCTGGATAGCAATCGAGCTAGAAACTAGGAGAATACCATTAAATCCAATCCACGTGGACACGATATAATACTATACTATCTTTGACTAGCGAGCACAATTTAAGTGTGTATTTTGCGCTCGTCAAGGATACAACAACAATGACTGTCACGTCGATCGGGAAGCAAAAACTGAAAATATAGTTGTATCATCGGAACTATGGACTGTGCGACCAGCCCCGTAGAAACAAATTGTACAAGTTAGCCACAAGTAATGGCAATTTTATTTTTCAGCATAACAAATGCTTATGTACTTTTTGAAAATAGAAGGAATAAAATGAAGTTCTTTTGTTTTTATCTTGTTTCTTATCTTAAACGATGAATTAACTTTGTCATTTGAAAGTTAAATAAGTACTTCAAATGCTAGTGTCGTAATAAACAAGATACGTCCTCTTCAAGAGCACCGTAAACATAAAAGGTCCCTCTCTTATAAAAACCCTCACATTAAAGGGTTGATTTCGGAAGAACTCATGCCCGAAACCAAAATGCTTTCGGGAAAAATACACCCAAGTCTTTATATAATAAGATGCAAACAGTAAAACTTGCGCAAAACTCTTAAGCAAAAAGAAGAGAATGCAAAGATTAAAACTTGCATAAATATTCAAACGAAGGAAAGACTCAAATAATACTTGAGCAAAATGATGTTTTTATTTACAATAACATGCCAAAATGGCACAGATACAAGAATTGGAAACAGAAAAGAAAACTAAACTGCAGCATCTCTGGAACTCGGAGGAAGAGAAGTGTTCTCACCCCCAGAGGAAGTGGATAGATTCGCCGATGGCTCAATATTTTGGCCTCTGCTAGTTTGGCCTTCAACATTTTCATCTTCCGCTTCCTCTTCAGTTCCCGAAGTTTCGGAACCGAAACCAGAAGAACCGAAAGCAGTAGGCTTTGCCAAGAGACCATTTTTAACAGCCAACTCAAGCTCATGGCCTTAGCAATTTCAGCATCAAAGTCAATGATACCAACTTTGACCTCTTCCAAGATTTTTCTCCTCATGTTGTACATAGCGTAAGTTTTCTCAACGATGAGGGAAGACGCTCGGCGCTTAAGTTCTTCTTTGAGTTGGTTACCTCGATAGAAAGGTTTTCCCGGGCGGATCTAACGGATCTGAGTCTAATATCAAGGTCGCAGACAGTTGAACTAAAAAGCCTATTATGCTCGATAGTTTTCCTATAATTCTCCTCCAGTTGGGCATGTTTCACCCCCGCAATAGCAAGCTCTTTAGGTTTGGAGTTCAAGGCTAGCCTAAGCTAGTCAATCTTTCAGCAAAGACAGCCTCACGATCAGATGCAGCAAAAATGGCGTTATGAACTTCAACCCATTTGGCCTAGCCTCTTCAACGGGGCAACTTCTCAGCTAAAGGTCTCCACTTCTTACTCGCTTTGCTGCAAACGAGCCTCCAATACAGAGGCCTCAGTGGCTTTGGCGTCTTATTCTGAGAGGCGAGTGACACTTTGCTCCCGCTCTACCAAAAGTTGATCCCGTGTGGAGATAATTTCTTCCTTCTCACGAATCAAACTCTTAAGGCCCTCGGAAGCAAGAAAGTTGGCCTACAAAACAAGAAAGTCAAAAATCAGGATATATTGAGGCAAAAATAGAAGAAATAACAAATGAAGAAAGGAATGTACCGCAGCGGCGTTGTGCATGGCGTTGTTCAACAAACACTCTCCCGAGAGTACCTGAATATTTTCTCAATATTTCTCTGAATCCAAAGTCTTTAGATAATTAGCAAGCTCTACCGGCCGGGATAGCAAGTTGCATCCGATAGAGACCAAAAGAGTAACATTCCTCATCTTTTGTGGATCTTCAGAAGGGACAACATAATTTTGACTCAAATTCACATGAACTGGGGACTGGGGAAGAGGAACACCTTCTTCGTGGTCAAATGCGACCAGTGGAGATGATGTAGCAGTTGCTGGTGTTGGTGAAGAGGGAGATGAAGTTGATGGAGTTGAAGAGTGAGAAGCAGCTGCAACAAACGTAGTGCTGGTTGTTGGTTGCTCGTCAGCCGACGACGGAAGGGACTCGTTACTCAGCCCTAAATTATCGGGTGCGGCGACTAGGACACGAAAGCGGGAGTTGGAATTTTCTACCATATTGTATCCCCCATAGACCGCTGAGACATCGTCCTCGGATGGTGTAACTAACTCGATAGGTTGAGCATTTTGTTGCGTTGATGATGATCGTTGCCTTCTATGTAGAAAAGCTCCCCCCATCACTAGCTTCTCCATTATCGTCGATCATAACAATGTCTATGACCGGCCCGGGAGAAGAGCTAGTCACCATAACTACCCGGAGACGACTTGGGGGCAGTAGTTTTCTCCCTCTTATTCTTCTCCCAGGTCGCGGAGGAGCGTCTTTTTTTGGTTGGTTGTCCTTTGGCCGGGGACTCCGTAAAGTAACACTTGTGCCCAAAGCAGGACCAGAGACACATGTTCGAGTAAGCGCCTCCTGGAGCAGCTTCACCGCGTCAGCATGATTAGCCAAAACGTCCTCCTCGGGGACAACAACAGAGCCTGCGGGTAGACCTGGTTTCATAGAAAAGATAGAAAGTATCAATCAATTTATTCACATAAAAAACTAAAACAAGGTGAGTCTGCGTTACCATGTTTTTGGGACTTCCACCCGTATTTAAGGGTCAGTTCTTTCCATGTGATTTCAGGCGTAGTGACATCCAAGATCTTCTGGACCCACTGGTCCAAGCCTTCAACCATCAATGGGACCCATCGAGTTGCTGAAATAGGCGAAAGATGGAGGATCAATATGGGTATAGAAGAATACCTAATAAAAGAAATATTAAACAAGGCATTTACGAGTGTTGTTCCATGCTTTCGGAAAAGATGAAGCTATAGCCGAAATGATGTCATTGGTGGCAACTGCAAAGAACCGTTCCATCCACCCACGGTCGTTATCATCATCCATGCTAGATAACAGAGCATGGTGGCCAAGTTTGCTGAAATTTATTATTCCCCCGCGGAAGATTTTGGGGAAAATAAAGATTCATCACATGAGCTAAAGATAGCTCATCTCCTGTCTCTTGGCATAAGCGTTGGTGGCAGGCAATCATCCTCCACACAGAAGGATTTACTTATGCCAAACATACTTGATAGCGGAGGCAGAGTTCTGCAATAACGGAGTCAAGCTCTACACTCAAAGAGAACGCACCCAAAGTAAAGGGATACATATAAAAATATGTAAAACCCTTATTGGGTAGGGTCACTCACTCCGAAAGATCAGGAGCAACAATATCCAAATCATGCAGGGACATTCTTCCTTCACAATGGAGATACTGGAAGAACGGATGGAAGAAGGATATCTGCCTGCCCTTGTGCGAGGGAGAGCCGAGGCGAATTTCTTTTCGAAGTCTTTTGTTATAACAAGACTTCTAGGAATGATGGAATCCACCGTTTGAGGAGCAGCATCCTCAGTTTTGTTCTTTCCCTTTGAAGAGCTAACGTTCTTTGAAGAAGAAGCCATTTGGATGAAAGAAATACTTTTATGTTTGAAGGGAGTTAAAGAAAGGTTTGTTGACAACAAGAAGAATTTTAGAAGGTTTGGAAAATTATGGTGTATAAGGGAAGAAGGTTGATGCGTATAAGTAAAAGTTTTGGCGTATAAATTTATGGTCATGATTACCTCGATAATCGGCAAAAGTTGTGCTGAATCGTGGGATGACGCATGTTCGGGGGCATTAAATGCAGAGTGACGTGCGTCTAATCAATCTTCAGAAGCCTTCAGAGGGGATAATAGAAATTTTCGCCAAAAGAGTGTTTCTATCAACTTTCCGGTGACACAAAGTTATGTCACCGGAAAGCAGGGGGACTATCTGTATAGGGTAAAATATGTTATGCTACGTGGCCGCCCAAAAGAGGGACACATGGAACTTAAAACGGGAGATATCCAAAACCGAAGGCAACGGTCCCGTATGTCACCAGAAAGAATAACGCTCATAAAGATGCTATGGATACTCTTTGTCCGGTAGTATTTAATGAAGAATATTCCACAGCATTAAGTATGTTGTCCGTTACAAGGAATTTGATATTTATGCTCACTGTTACATCTTCATCAATGGCCCTCATAATTGACATTAAAGAAGGGCAGGATCCTAGGACCTCCTTTCCTAGACATAGCTATAAATAATTAGCTCTGTTATCATAAAGACACGAATTTTCTGGCAAACTAATACTAAAATTTACTCAAAGCTCTAATCAATTTTACCTTCTTATTTTCTGTTTTTGTTCTTATTATTGTTGCACTCGGAGGCTTCACTACCAGAGTCTTTATTTATGTCATTTCGTCTTCCTATCAAGGCTAAGTGTTATATATTTCTTCAATTATCTTATTATTTCAGGATTGAATTAATTCACTTGTCTAGAAACCACGTATAAATTCAGCTGTACCGTTTTACGGGTAAACAAACAATACGAATAATATTGTACGAACCTACTTATAATTTATCCCACAAGTTTACGTTCAGTAGAACATATCTTACCAATCTATCAAGTCGATATAATGATGAAATCTGGTTAAGTAATCATCAAATCAAGACATAACATGCGTACTAAATATATAAGTATTCACTCCATTAATGTCAACATGCTCTTGGACTTCCTCTTCATCGTTGCTTTAATTTGTATTTCTATTTAGACGAAGAAAGTTGCTTTACAATTCGAACATACTTTTAGAAGTTCTTTCATCTCTGTTCTCAAAACAAAATCCGCTTATGAAACAGTTAACTATATTCCTGATGTGTTAATGGTCGGCTAAAAAGAAGGTAATTAAAGAGAGTTTTCCCAATGATTGTCTCATCATCTTTCCAGCTTCACCATATTATTTGCTAGTGGCTCTAAAGTGACTGTCTAGAATCTAATTCCAAAGGTTGATTATTAGTTAATACTATGTAATTATCAATGTGGAATCACAAGTCACAATCAATCAAATATGCATATATTTGATATACTCCACTATCGAGAGGTATGGTGGGATCACCTTGACTTGAGTCTACAGGTCTAAGGTTGAGTTAACAAAATAGAAAAATATCTTGTAATGTGAATCTGTATTAGTTGGCCATTAAGTTTTGAATATTAAATATTAAATCGAAAAAAATTATATTGTCTAAAATCTTTTTGACCGATCAAACAGAGTAATCCCACTCCACCCCCAGCTATCAACAAAAAAGATACAGATTTTTTTGTCTTCATTTCATATTTGAGAAATACTTAGTCATTTTAATGTAGAGTCAAAACATAGGATCAGAGATTGTCGATTCACATGCATTGTCCCGGAAGAAGCCGAATTTTTTGTCAATATATTTTGTATTAAAGTAATAAAGGTAATCCATAGTCCATTAAGATACAATTTTACATAAAAAAAAATATCTTGTGCCGCATATCAAATGTCAAGTAGTATGCTACGTAGTATTATTAGAATAAAAAAAAGGCATTTCAAATTCAGCTAGTTGTACACATGTATCCTTTAGTTTTGATTGAAAATGTGTTAAAATCTGAGGCGGAG
>AWOL01S0077456.1:5380-20340 GCA_000715115.1 Nicotiana otophora | reverse complement strand
AAATCTAGTACGGGGGCAACCCCGTTCTCCTTAGTATATGGCTCTGAAGCCTTGATTCCAGTCTAAGTCGGGGAACCCAGTTCCAGGTTTCCGTATACAAGAGAAGAGTCAAATAACGAGGGTATGAACACTAGCCTCGAATTATCGGATGAAAAACGAGAAGCTGCTCTCATCCAATTGGTCGCCCAAAAGCAGCGAATCGAAAGACACTATAATCGAAGAACCAAGCTTCACCATTTTAAAATCGCGGACTTAGTGCTAAAGAAAGTCACCCTCAGTACCCGAAATCCAAACGAAGGAAAACTAGGACCAAACTGGGAAGGACCGTATCAGGTTCTCAAAAACATCAGAAAAGGATCATACAAGCTTGGTATTATAAACGGCAAACAACTATCAAGCAATTGGAATGTGTCGCACCTAAAACGATACTACTGCTAAAGTACGACCCTCCCATATTTATTTACATTTCGAAACTAACCCCTGCAGGAGTCCGATAAGGAGCTAGGAGGGATCCTTCAACACGAAGCCCTAGGTATGAAAGCACGCGTTGTACTCTTTTTTCCTTAGACCGGTTTTATCCCAAATGGGTTTTTTAGCAAGGTTTTTAATGAGGCAACCAGCGATCGTGCTAAACTTAGAAATAATTCGACAGTATCTGAGGCCTCTTTACAATCGACCTCGAATACTGGGGAGGGCACTAGCCCTCAAATATATCAAGTTCTGATGCAAGAAAGTTATTTTGTAACAATAGGGTTCCAATAGGAAAAGTTGTAAGAGCCAAATGGTCAAAACGAACCATGCTCATGTAATTGGCCCGAGCCCTGACGCAAAACATGAACACATGTGTAATGACTTACCAAGAAAGTTCTCCTCTTTACAGATATCTTGTATCTAAGAAACATTCCTCTATTTTCAAGATTTATTATGCAAACAGGATTAAGATAAATATCCGAGTTCGAGCAAGCAAGCACTCGACCATTACGCCTACGGGCTACATTACTTCGAGTATGAAAACATTCACTCGATTAATAAACCTATGGGCTATTCTTATTTCGAGTTCGAGCAAGCACTCACTCGACCATTATGCCTACGGGCTACATTACTTCGAGCTCGAAACATTCACTCGATTAATAAGCCTACGGGCTATTCTTATTTTGAGTTCGAGCAAGCAAGCACTTGACCATTACGCCTACGGGCTAATTACTTTGAGTATGAAAACATTCACTCGATTAATAAGCCTACCGGCTATTTTTATTTCGAGTTCGAGCAAGCACTCACTCGACCATTATGCCTACGGGCTACATTACTTCGAGCTCGAAACATTCACTCGATTAATAAGCCTACCGGCTATTTTTATTTCGAGTTCGAGCAAGCACTCACTCGACCATTATGCCTACGGGCTACATTACTTCGAGCTCGAAACATTCACTCGATTAATAAGCCTACCGGCTATTTTTATTTCGAGTTCGAGCAAGCACTCACTCGACCATTATGCCTACGGGCTACATTACTTTGAGTTCTACATTATCTCAAGTTTGAAACATTCACTCGACTAATAAGCCTACGGGCTATTTTTATTTCAAGTTCGAGCAAGAACTCACTCGACCATTACGCCTATAGGCTACATTACTTCGAGTTCTACATTATCTCGAGTTCGAAACATTCACTCGGCTAATAAGCCTACGGGCTATTCTTATTTTGAGTTCGAGCAAGCACTCACTCGACCATTACACCTACGGGCTACATTACTTCGAGTTCGAAACATTCACTCGATTAATAAGCCTACGGGCTATTCTTATTTCAACTTCAAAACATTCACTCTATTAATAAGCCTACGGGCTATTCTTATTTTGAGTTCGAGCAAGTACTCACTCGACCATTATGCCTACGGGCTACATTACTTCGAGTATGAAAACATTCACTCGATTAATATGCCTACGGGCTATTCTTATTTCGAGTTCGAGCAAGCACTCACTTGACCATTACGCCTACGGGCTACATTACTTTGAGTTCTACACTACTTCGAGTTCGAAACATTCACTCGACTAATAAACCTACGGGCTATTCTTATTTCGAGTTCGAGCAAGCACTCACTCAACCACTAAGCCTAAAGGCTACATCATACTACAAGTTCAAATAATCACTCGACTCGACTACTAAACCTATAGGCTACCTTATTTTAAGCTTGAGTAAATGCCCACTCGGTTATAAAGGCAACGAAGTCCAAATTTGATCAAATTGCCTAAATCCTCATGAAAACATTCATAAGGCATGAATAAAATCTCACAAGGCAGGAAACAAAACAAAAAGAAAGACGGTAAAACAAAAGGATATTTTATATACAAGATTGTTTACATGATTGATTACAACATAGAAACTAAGGGCTATCTCCAAAAGCGGTCTATTCTCTACCGGGCTCCCCCCTTCCCCCCGTTCTTGGACCAACTCTTACTCCCATCATCATCATCGTTATCATCATCATCGCCATCGGAAACCAACACTTCAGCATCAGCTTCGAGTTCTTTGGCCCTTTTTATCTCTTCAGCGAGGTCGAAACCTCAAGCATGGATCTCCTCGAGGGTCTTCCTCTAAGATCGACACTTAGCAAGTTCAGCGACCCAATGTGCTCGAGTATCGGCGGTCTCGACTGCCTATCTTTCTTGGACTTAGTCAGCTTCAAGATCGGCCCGATAGACGGCCACAAGTGCATCCGCATCGGCCTTTGCCTTTTCAGCGTCAGATTCGGCCTTGACAAGTTCGGAGGCCAACCGAGCCTCGCACTCCTTTATTCTTCTTGCTTGAGCCGAGCCTTTCTCCTTCATACTTTGAAGTTGGTTTTCAGCTGCTGATAATTGAGTTCGAGCAACTTCTTTCTCTGTAGCAAAGCGGTCCATAACTTCTTTCCACTTCAAGGACTCCACTTTTATTGAATCGACCTCCTCACGGAGTTTCCCGATCATCTCAATTTTTTGCTGCAGCTGTGAGACCGAAAAATTAGCCATCGTTCCGGTATCGAGCCCATAGGATTTTAAAAGTATCATTACCTGCTCGGACAGATCGGTCTGATCTTGGTGAGCCTTGGCCAACTCAACTCGGAGGTCTTTTATTTCTTCTTCCCTTTGTCCTAAGAGGAGTTTAAGGGAGTTCCTCTCCTCAGTAACCCGTTGAAGATCGACCTCATATCGACGTAGCTCAGCTCGGGACCGAGAACATGCTTCTCGATGAGCTGTCGCGGCCTGCAAAGAAAGAAGAAACGAAGTTAGAAAAGAAAAGCAAGCATTAAAGTAATACTAAGAAAATAATTTAAGGCTTACCTAATTCAAAGCCCGCTGCACCCCGTGAAAAAGGTCTGATGCATCACTAGTGTCGGTAACGTCCTCGACACTGGTAAACAGGTCATGAAAAGGATCCTCTCCATCATGAGGCCTATCTAGTTCGAGGGTCCCCAAAGTTTGGGCTTCCCGAATCGCCCCTGCGGAAAAAGCAGGGAATGTGGGCGAGCCCTCGATTGCTACTGCCCCAAGTGAATCACTTGGAACATTCTCTTCGGTTCGAAGAGATTCGATGGGAATCAACTTCGATCTCCAATAACTCGGAGACTCTGCCCGAATCCTTCTCCGATATATCCTCAGTTCGAGGCGGAGCCTTATGAAAAACCATCGATCCAGCTACCTGTGGAACATTGGTGGTCTTCTTCGTTCGGGCTGCCAGTGCGGACCCATCATTTTTTTCTTCTTCGTCGTCTTCATTCCTTAGATGCATAACTGATTCTACGGTCAAAGGAATGGAATTCTTACTCGGCTTACGAGCCGTCCTCTTCTTCGGTTTTGGATTTTTGGGAACGAAGGCTCTTTTTCTCTTATTATCTTTAACCGGCTTTGAGATAGAGGCCGAAGCCTCTTTCTCGATGGACGAGGGTCTCAAAACCGCATCTTTTCCCATGCCTACATATGGAAAATTTTATTAAAGTATAAGAAAAGCGTCTCGTTCGGACTACCAAAAGGTATGAGAAAGGGGCTTACCGTGATTCTTTTGCCTCCCATCAGCCCTTTGACAAATCATGCCATGAGCGCTCGGAGTATGTGGAGGTCGAAGCCAAAGCTCGTACCCAGTTCTTGAGATCGAGAATGCTTCGGGCATTCAGGGAACCACTGCATCACAGAAAGTGGAATATCGGTGAGAAAAGAAATGAAAGGGCAAAATGGAAGGAAGTAACAGCAGAATCACACCTACGTTTCATATTCCACTCTTCGGGAAAAGGCATCTTTTCAATCGAAATCAGGTCTGAAATCCTTACTCGAACAAACCTGCCTATCCAGCCTTTATCTCTGTCCTCGTTGATCCTCGAGAACAGAGCCTTGGTAGCCCGACACTGAAGTTTTATTAACCCTCCTCAAAAAAGACAAGGACGGTACAACCGAATGGGGTGGTCGAGGGTAAACGGCATCCCCTCGATTTTGTTCACAAAGTACTGAATCACAATAACGATCCGCCAAAAAGAAGGATGGACCAGACCTAGGGTTATTTGGTATTGACGGTAGAAGTCAATAATAATATAATCGAGGGGACCTAACGTGAAAGGGTAAGTATACACACTTAAAAACTCTTTCACGTAAGTGGTGATATCTTCGTCAGAAGAAGGGATTATTATTTCTTTACCCTCCCAGTTGCAATTTTTTTTCCAGCTGTTTGAGGTGCCTCTCGGTTATCGAACACATGTACATCAATACTGGCTCACATCGTACGGGAACCGACGAGCCTTTATCGACCTTAAAATCAGAGGTAAGAACACATGCCCCAGGAATGCACTCCTCAGGCCGTGACTCTACTAGTGTTTCGTCGGCGGCAGGCTGTGAAGATGAAGCTTTCTCTTTCTGAGGAATAGTTTGTGATGTTTTTGCCATTTTCGAATTTAAAGGTCAAGAATAGAAGAAAGTGACAAAGATTTGGTAATTTTGAAGAAGGGCTTTTGCAAAGAGGAATCACAGATTGGCGAATAAACTCAGAGGGTACGAAAAAAAACTTAGGAAATTTGAAAGATTGAAGATGTAAAAGTAGTAAATGATAAAAGGAAGGGCTATTTATAGGTTAAAGTAGTGGCGGTTCAGTATCAGCGGCGACCGACCACCGTCTGACATGCATTAAATGCCTTGAAAGACTAAATCGACAGGACAGCTATCACGTGCGCCATGGTCGAGCCCAATGTAAACGTCAGCTTATAATCCGATCGAGCCGTTGAAAAATCATATCGTTTCTCACCACATCCTTCCCGAGAAACGAGGGGACTATCTGTATACGGTCGAAATAGATTTCGACCTTCGTACGATTGATCTAGGTCAAAACATAATGAATCGAAGTAAGACTTCGAGATGGGTTTCGAAGATGGTACGAACAAGCTTCGAACCCGAGGGACCGATCAATGTCGAGCTCGATATCGTTATCAAGCTCGAATCCAAGTCGAACTATGATGCAAAGTAAAGTTATCGAGCTTATGATTCAGAGACCGACCAACGTTGACCCCGAATCAATTCAAGGATCCAAGTCAGAATCGGGCTCAAGTCAAGATCAAGAGCTCGAGTCAAGACCAAAAACTCGAGTCAATATCGAGCTCATAGACAAGAGCCGTTGTAATTCCACTAGAGGAGAGAATCTTGGCAGGAATTATGGAAAAGCTGATTCATCATGAGTCTCCCACTATGTATTTTTAATTATATCTAAAGTAAGATCCCTCTACTATAAAGGGAATGGTTATTATTTCTGTAAGGACCAAGTTTTTTTACTTACATTGTAATTCAAACACCATATTCTTTCATATTCAAGAATTGTCCTTTTAAGCTTCATTAATTGATCCATTGTGCTGAGTCCTAAAAAATCATCTTCTTTCCTACCTTGTTTATCTCGCATTCTTTACAATCCATATTCGGTATTTCTATTTATCCCGACGGTTTGTATCAAGTTATATCATATATCCTTAGAACTACGTACAAATTCAACTCTATCCGTTTTTCGGGTAAACAACTATTCTTCTTTATTATCTCCATAACTCTCACTACTCCAATACTTATGGAGTTATGGTTGTAATTGCCATAACTCTATAACATCCACATGATCTTCCTCCGTGATCTCAAATGTTTAATGTCATATTTATAGCATTCTTTTTGTATACCTTTATGTAATACTATAAATAGAGGACGAAAAGTGATATTGTACACACTTGAATACATGGAAAAAATAAGAATCTCTCATCTCTTTCTCCCTATATTCTTGTCTATTTTATTATTTCGTATTATTATTTTGAACTTAGTTTCTTAACACATTCTCAGCACGTGTCTCTAATATTTCATTTATATCATCCCTTAAAGGAGCAGAGATAACAAAGTTTATAGTGGAACTACGAAAAGTGGACCATCTAGAATCATTGATATATGCCTATTGTTGAGCCATTATACACCTTCGGTGTTTCATATGCCATGTTGATCAGTCTGTGTATATTGTCCATTTTAGTCACGTTATTTTTGAACAATGTTTTGGTCTTCTTTAACTTCAAAGTAAGCCACAAAATTCGGCATACAAGTTGAAGCGCTGCAACAAAATTTTTGTATGGTCTTTCTATATCTAGCCACGAAAATAAAAAGGTAATATTGTGAATTCATAGTACAATCCGAGATATGCATCTGAGGTCTATCATAGCTTAAACTTGAAGATATACTAATATATTAAAATAAAAATAAACTATTGGTTTTCTCACTTACTCTTAAATCCTTCAAAACTTTATGTAGTTTACTCCTTTCGACTGTTGTACTTACTATCATGAATTATAGGAGTTATATATTAGTTTGTTGTGGATGAAACAAGGTAGGACCATTAGTCATTAGATGCCAATATTTAGTCCATCAAATAACATTTTAGTGGTTTTATAAGTTATAACATAATTACTATAAAAGTTAGACATGTATATTAGGAAGGTAATAATCACTATATCTTAGAGTTCTCATAAAATTAAATTTCAAGCATGTTAGAGCTAAATACAATTAATCTGGAAAAGGTGATTTCTAACTCATAATACTTATGTCACATGACCATGTTGGAGGAGTAGCCATATAACTTCTAAGATTTTAATTTGTTCGTATTACTATGTTGGGATTTTACTTTTCATTTTTGTTTGGCTTTGTGATACGATTATATTGCTTCTTTGAGAAAGAAAAGTTTTTGTGAGTGAAAAACTTTACACTTAGTTTTCTATTTTAGCAAAAGAAATGTATTACGCTAATCTTCTGCTTTAGGCACATGAAAAATAATGTCAATAATATTATGATCCATATTAATTAATTAGATGCACATATCGTCTATCGAGGTTGATTATTTTTCGAAAATCATCTTCAAAAATAATTATTTTGGGGACCAATAGTATTTGATGTGCTTTAACATCTTGATTGAGATATGAGATTGCATGGATACCCACTAATTGGCTTTCTCTTATAATAATATAGTTCATTTGTTGCATCAAATTAAATATGTAAGAAAGTGATGCAAATACTTAAGTATTATTTATCACTAGACGAGTTTATTTTTATAACCTTTGAAAGGGATAATACTTAAAAGTTTTATGATGACCGAATACGGTGATGATATTGATTGCGGGTAAGACGATGGGTTTAAGTCCCAACGCACTATGAGGGTAAGAAATCAGGTTTGAATCCTGATGCACTAGGATGATAAGAGTTGGATTTGAGTCCCAACTCATTATGGCCTACCATGCCTTTATATGGGCGAGGAATTGAGTTTGAGTCTCAATGCACCATATTGATAAAATAATGATGGCTAAAGAAAAATAATATATTTTTTATGAAAAGGCATGAAGCTTGTCCCACTTGATTTGCTCCATTCTTGAAGTGAATGTGATAGTGGTGCATAATAAGTCTAAATAAATACAAGTAGTTTACAAATGAACGCGGGCGTGCCGAAAACAAAAATTAACAATAGTCATCATTATGGTAATTACAAAATGGAGAACAATAATAGTTCTCAAAAATAATCCTTCATAAAGTGAATGAAATATTCGCCATTAATGTGGTATGTAAATACGAGGCACGTTCAGATGATTATGGTCCATTCCTTGAAAATGTGACTTGTGATAAGCATTGTAAATGCAGATTCATTCCTGAAAGTGAAAGTGTGTGTGTGTAATGCAAATTATGCATAAGAATTTGTTTATGCATGATTGAATAAATACTACAGCTCACCTCTACGGGAGGTTTAAGAGAAAGAGAGATAATGAACATTATTGTGCGGTTACATGAAAATATTATTGGTACGCCAAAAATATTTTGCCATGCTTTATAAAAAGCTATTAAAGGCAAAATTAAAGCAAGAAATGGTTTTGCTTGTGATGACTTTGACCGTGACAATTTATTATGATATGATTTTCTCCGTGAAGGAGACATTTACCATATGAATGGTGAGATAAAAGATCTTGTAATACAAAATTAAGTAAGAGCTCCGGAAGAATTAATTTGTTACTATTCGAATGAATGAAATTGTTCATGACATTAATATTGTAGTAAGTCTCAAAAGAAACTTTTTGAGTTTCAAATGTATAATCCAAAGTGGTTGGCATATCGAGACTATAAATGAAAGAAAGATTGAATATCCTCAAATTATTACAATCATACCGGGTAAATATAAAAGGTTACCCGACTTTCCTTCTATTTGAACTACACAAGTATAAACATGATGATGCAATCACATGCCAAAAGTAAACTAGAGATTTACTAAAATAAATATTAGTTGGCATGACCGGTTAGCCATCCCGGTTCAATTGATGCTAAAAATTAATTGAGAATTCATATTGGCATATATTGAAGAAATAGAAGATTCTTCAAGAATTCTCTTGTGCTGCATATTCTCATGATATACCAGCTAAGGTTGGGATTGAATCCCTTGATTTCTGAAAGAATAAAAGGTGATATATTTATGGGCCCAGTCACCTGCCATGTGGGCTATTTACTATTATATAATTTTAATAGATGCATCTATTGTATGGTCACATGTGCGTTTGTTATCAACTTGCAGTTTGACTTTTGCAAGGTTGCTTGCTCAAATTATTAGAGCACAATTCCATAATGTAAATTATGATGAATTATCTTGATAATGCTGGTTTAAATCCAAGTTGGTTTAGCAGAGATTGTATGCCTCCAGTTATAGATAAACCATTGGTTATGAAAATAAAACTCCCAAATAAAAATTTGGTATGAGATGTATTATTTAACATACAACAGCATTTGTACGCATCTAGCCAAGTTATGATAAATTTTACCCATCATAATTGGTTCAGGGTCAGGAACCAAATAATTTCTATCTAGAAATATGGATGTGCTATATGATTTAATTATGCCACCACAATACACAAAGATGGATTCCCAGAGAAGATTGAAAAATATGTTGGTGATTCCAAAATTAGGGGGAGAAAATGGCAGCTGAAAAAGTGATACGTTGAATGAATTATTATGAATACATCTAGATCCTCGTACAAGAAAATATGAACTTAAAGTTCAAGTGATCATTCATTTGCAAAATATTATTAGGCGCATTTGCTGATCCAGCTAAATGTCATATTTCAGCTGCTAATGCCCCAATAGAATAATGTCCATGATGGACAAAGTTTATGGCATGCATCAAGCGTAATAGACTAATCGGTTCCAAAAATAAAACTCCTTGAAGAAGGAGATGAACAAATGTTCAAGATAATCATAATAAGGAGGCAAGTGCTTTGTAAGAGCATCGTGACATAACACTTTACAAGACCTCATGGGAGAGGCTCAGGTACCTGAAAATAATGAGATCTCGCTTTTGTATACCTTAATGTAATACTATAAATAGAGGATGAGAAGTGATATTGTACACACTTGAATACATGAAAAAAATAAGAATCTCTCATCTTTTTCTCCCTATATTCTTGTCTATTTTATTGTTTCGTATTGTTACTTTGAGCTTAGTTTCTTAACGATACATATATAACTAAAGTAATGTCGTTGCCAAAACTGAAAAAGTAAAATTTTCAAATGACATCACTAATTTTTCCTAATGTTTTGACCAAAACCAAGTGAGAGGAAGTCTAGTAATGCAAAATCTAAGATCTGAAATTATTATTGATGGGAATTAATGCATTTAATGTTGTTTTAGTTTGGAACCAATCGTGAATTATACGTGAATCCCGAGAAAACGAAATAAGAAGATAGGGGGAAATAACAAAAATATGATATTTTTGTGCTACTATTAATTTTTTTTGACCCCGACAATAAAAGTTTTGGAAAAATAGCCCGGCAACATATTTTAAAGCATGCTTGCCATAATTTCAGCAAAGTTATGGCGATTGATAGATTTTATGATAAAATTTTGACGATCACCAGAATTTTCAGCTACATTGCTAAAACTTCAACCCTTTCGGATTACCATAATTTTGTAGCATTATGGCTGAATACGTAGTGCTTTAAATTATGACGATTGGCAGAATCACTTTCAAAATTCTGACTAGCGTGTTTCAAAATTTTGGCCGAAGGCTATTTTTCAGGATTTTTCTTATTGGGGTCAAAATTTAAATGGTGATCCTAAATAAGTCCATCCAACATAGTTATGAGGAAGAAGGGAGAGATTTAAGCTAAGGCCCAAGGTTGGAGCCCATGAAAGAAGCCCACTAGTAGAATACCATGCAAACCAATGAACCATATTAAGATGAATCATTAGGACTTGTGTGATTTGGTGATGCTTGTGAGTTCCGGCCCATTTACGCAAAGAAGGTTACTCTAAGGATTTGAACTTTTTACCATGAAATAGATTTGTCAGGGCGTGTTACTTTGAAAAAAGTTTTTTGCCTCTGATTTCACAAAGTGTGCAATTAAAAAACCACCAAGAGATTGCTAAGTGAGAATAAAATTTATTTACTTTCAACTCATTTTAATATGGATTGCCAATTGCCATTAACTTTCTGCCTGCCTTGTTTCTCCTTTGTTTGTGAATGTATGTTAATTGAATGCGATAGAATTGAGACTTGTTGACTGTTGAATCTATCACGCAAAATTCTTTGGACAATGTACAATCTTTGACAGGATTCAGGAGCAAACATTATCTTTGGCGAAGGCTATCGACATGAGGATTCATGTTTCCAGAAAGTTTAGTCACTCAATGTGTTCAAGCTTTCTTTATGTTGGGTTTTCTATATCTTCACCACTGAACATATTCAATCCAGTAGGACTCCCTCCTATAGTAAAGATAGACCACATGTTCTTGATAACAGAGCCAAGCTAACTTTGGATTTCCCTCTAAGGCTGTCTTAGATTAGTTGTGCCCTAAGCTCCTTTAAGCCTATGAAGGCTCCGGGTCCTGATGGGCTTCATCCTCTCTTCTACCATAAACATTGGCACATCCTGGCCAACCAGATAAATAACTACTGCATGTCAGTGTTTTTATCTGGCATCATGCCCCCCGAGGTTAACAGAACGTACCTTTGCCTAATCCCCAAATGTCTTAATGCTACTGTGATGAGAAGCTTCCGACCCATAGGATTGTGCAACACTATGTACAAGCTTATAATCAAAATAATTGTTAACAGGATCAAACCTGTCCTTAACAATATCATTGGCCCCACTCAAGCAAGCTTCCTCTCCAATAGAAGGACAGTTGGTAATGTCATTGTGGTTCAGGAATACATTAACCACTTCCAGAAGATGAAAAAAAAAAATGCTAACATGATCTTAAAAGTAGACCTTGAGAAAGCATTTGATAGGTTGGAATGGTCCTTCATCAGGGACTCCTTACTCTTCTTCAATTTTCCTGATAGACTAATCACCTTGATTATGTCTTGCATCACTTCCAGTTCCATCTATGTTCTTGTTAATGGTGACAAGACCAAATTCTTTAATACAACTAGGGGCATTAGACAGGGGAACACCATTTCCTACCCCTTCATCATATGCATGGAAAGGCTCTCTAGAAACATATATGAGGTTGTTAGGAACAACAACTCCTGGTTTTCTATCAGCATCATCTCGAGTGGTCCCAAGATCTCTCACTTATTTTATGCTGATGATCTCACCTTATTTGCTAGGGACAACAATAAGAAATGTCATACTATCTTAAGGATACTACGGGATTTAATAATGCCTCTGGCCAGAGGGTCAACTTCTTAAAGTCCAAGGTTTTTTTCAGTGCCAATTGTAGAGAAGATTGGGCCAATCACTGCAGCTTAATTCTGGTCATTAAGACTAGCTCAACTTTTGGCAAATACCTTGGCTTTCCCATATTCCATGAAAGACCCACAAGAAGTAACTTCCAATTCATCTTAGACAACCTTAATACCAAGCTGGTTGGTTGGAAAAAAAGGTTTCTCAATATGGTTGGCCGTACTACTCTAGCTAAAGCTATGCAGTACATTAAGCTGCCCTCTAAAATAAACAACCAGATTGATAAAATTCAAAGGAATTTTATCTGGGGAACTACTGCTGAAAAGAGAAAGCTCCACATGGTTAATTGGGAAACCATTACAAAACCTAAGAATAGGGGGGTATGGGGATACAGCAAGCTCAAATGAAGAATAAAACTTTCCATACTAGCTTATCATGGAGAATGTACAATAACACTAGCTCCATCTGGTCTAGAATGATCATGGGTAAGCACTGTAATAGAGCTAGCAGGAGAGGTAGGCCCAAGACTAGAATTTGGTAGTACATTCAAGAAGGTTGGAGAATTTGTACTAAAGCCTCCAAAAGGGTTGTCCACAAAGGGGACAGGGTCAACTTTCTAGAGGATAATTGAGTACCTGTCACGACCCCAATTTTCCTCCGTAGGATGTCGTGACGACACCTAGTCTCTAAGACTAGGTCAGCCTAAACAACATACGAAAATAGCAAATAAAAGCTTAGAATTTCAAAACTAAAATAATGTCGTAAATAAACTGTAAACCCAATACGTACAATTCCCAAAACCTGGTGAGATATAAGTCACAAGTTCTAGATACAGTACCGAACAATCTTATACATCACTGTCTATAGAAATGTAAAGAAACAAGGAAGAACAAGGTAGAAGGGGACTCCAAGGCCTGCGGACACGGGCAGGTATACCTTGAAGTCTCCAAACAAAGCAACTCAACGTGATAATATCGGGACTGATAAGATGTACCTGGATCTGCACAAAAAGATGTGCAGAAACATATTATGAGTACACCACAACGTTATCCAGTAAGTGCCAAGCCTAACCTCGGTAGAGTAGTGACGAGATCAGGTCAAGGCCCTACTGGAGATAATAAGAAACAAGACAAAAGATATAATGATATAATGGTAATTACAAGGAAGTGAAACAATAAAGAATTTACGGAAAGATAACACCACGCAATCAAGGCAGCTAATACAACACAAAAGAAAATAAGGATTTTACATGTTAAGGAAAACAACAACCGAACAAAATTCAGCAAATAGAGAAAGATCAACAGAGACACTCCCGAGGTACCGCCTCGTAGTCCCAAATCATAAAAATAAATCATAGTCTTTTCTTATATCACCACGGGGGCCTTTACATTTAGTTTTGAAAATTATTTTTTCTGAAATAGCACCCCGCAATTTTGTCCACCTTATCACACTGCATGGCTTCTAGTAGTTCCCCTACTAGGCACGCGTATCAAGCCCACCTTATCTTACCGCATGCATTTCAACACGTAAACCTTATACCACCGCATGTGTATCAATAGTAACAACAACACGACAGAAACCTCGTGCAACTAGTAACAACAGGACGGCAGAAACCTCGTGCTAACAACCAAACAATCCTCTCAACAATAACACAAATGCCAAAACATAGCAACTCAATAAAATGATGTTTCACAACTTACATTTTGCCTCAATAAAAATCACAGCCCTTGCAACTCAACCCCAAACTCAACGGCAAGATATTTCAAGGATAGCAAATTTCAAGTAAAGAATCCCACAGTTAAATAATGAATACGCAATTAAAAAAGTAAGTAATTCAATTAAACAGGTAGTACAAGTTCTAAATAAGAGATAAGACGAGTAGACATGTGAAATTAGACTAAACATGGTGACTATAACATGATAAAATAACTCAATTAAAGCATGAAAAGGAAACTACGTAGCTAAAATCGGAACCTCAATATTTAGCCCGTGTACGCACTCGTCACTTTACGTACACAGCATCCACATATCACAATTATCACAACAATACCAAATCCTAAGAAATATTTCCTCTATACAAGGTTAGATAAGTCACTTACCTCAAACCACGCTAAATCAATCAACTAGAAGGACTTTCCCTCGGTTTTCCAACTCCAGACGGCTCGAATCTAGCCAAAACAATTTCATACTATAAATATAACTATCAGAAACTAATTTAAATAATGAAATTATGATCTTAGCAAGAAATTGAAAAATCATCCCAAAAGGTCGACCCGGGTCCGCATCTCGGTACTCGATCGAAATTATAAAATTCGAACACACATTCGATATCGAGTCCATACAAGAATTATTCAAATCCGACCTCATTTCGCCTTTCAAAACTCAAAAATTTAGTCTAAGAACTTCTACACCTTTTTCCTAATTTTTTCACTCCAAATCCCTAATTACATGAAACAATCAATGCTAGATTAGTGGAATTTAATCAAAATTGAGTTAAGAACTCTTACCCCAAATATCCCTCGAAAGTTTGCCTCAAACCGAGCTCTCTAAATCCAAATTGTGAAATATGAAATAAACCCTCGATTTTGAACTTAAGTCTGCTGCGCAGCGATTCCCTCTTCGCGAACGCGAAAATTGCCTCGCATTTGCGAAGCACAAAATGCTACGGCCCTTTTCTCTTACGTGAACATGAGGACCCACTCGTGAACGCGACGATCAAAAGATCCTAAGCTTCGCGAATGCGAAACCTCACTCGCCAACGCGCGCGTGAGCCTCCCCCTC
>AWOL01S0077449.1:14261-65010 GCA_000715115.1 Nicotiana otophora | reverse complement strand
TGTATAAGAGACAGTATATATATATATAGCGCTTTTTTAAATAGCGTTATACTTTAACGGCCAAAACTCCGTTAAAGTATATCGCTCTTTAAAAGAGCGTTATATATAAAAAGGGCACTCTTTTTGTTTACACGCATTTCCGTCACACTTGTTTAAAAGAACCTTAGATCTTAGACTAAGTCAATCTTAAAAGCAGAGTGGACAACTGATAAACCTTAGATCTTGCGTCCAATTCTTTTGCACTTCTCTTATTATATTTCTAGTTAAGAAGTAGAGTAATCATTCATTTATAAATATTTTTTGAGAGTGAGAGTTGTGAAAGAAAAAAGAAGATATCTCTATTGAAATGATTTTTGATAAAGAAGAATATTTCACTTTACCATTCTAAATACTTATTTTGCTGTTTAACGCGTCCTCTCATACTCTAGGTGGTGACACAAATTTGAACTTGCTTAATTTTGGAAACAAGAAATAATAAAAAATTGCAGAAATGCTAAAAGTAGTCTGAAAATTACTGCCACAATTAAGGGCATCAATGGTTCGGCAATGGAACTGATGAATCGGAAAAACTTAAATTTCTTTTCAAATAAAGTTTCAAGTTTTTATATAAATTTATAATCGTATTGAATAATTAGGATAATTTTTTTATTTTATAAAATAAATTCAAAGTTATCGAACTAGTTTATATGTATAAAATATATATTTGATATAATATACTTAAAAATGATGAACCATTAAAAATTTTGACCTTCGGCCTTGAGGTTGTTTCAGATGGAAAGAACTACAAGTAATACTCAAACCTACTCAATTACTATTGAAATTAAATTGGTTTCGTTGATTTTTAGCAGCACGGCACCAAGGTATTATTTTTTTCTTTTCCCATTTATATCTTTTTGATATTTGAGTCAAACATCAAATTAATATGTTTTCAAAAACTTTAGTGATGCTAAACGTTATTTTTTTTAAATATTTTGTGTCTTTTGAACAGCAAAACTTTGCTAGCAATTAAATTTATTTGCCTTCTAAAAGCACTCCAAGCTATGTAAAATCTTCATTTGAGTAGTTACAAGAAAGTATAATTTCATGGGCATCATATTTAATTATACCCGAGCCATCAAAATGTTAATCCAATAAGGCGAGATCAAAATGTAAACCCATAATTTCAGCATGTCTAGCATTGACACAACCTCAAAAATTCAAGAAGTTGTAGGTAAAAATTGATGACCTTCTGAATCATGCACAACATCCCATGCTCCTTGCGACCCGAGTAAGGCCGATAGTTATATCTATATTGTACTTCCAACTAGAGACATTCTAATACAATGCAAATCTTACTTAACGTTTTAAAAATAATGTACGAGATATTAAAAATAACATATTTAAAAATTAACTGAAGCGTACAATATCAAAGAGAAATCGAGATTACGTATGTGGTAAGCCTGTCACTTTTTTGGCTACTTCTATTTTACTACTATATAGAAAAAGCAAATTGAGGAATGGGAATATTGATAACGTCCAAATCTAACGTCCAAATCCATTTCTCAGAGTAAGTGTATACCGCCGTGAGCAATATAATTAACCCAATTATGAGTCGGGATCGAATCTACAAAAAATCATATGAGGCTATTGGACAAGTAAGAGAATTATCACTTTTTTATGTTAAGCAAAACACTGATAAGAGTTCTGAAAAAAATTAAACTAATGCGAAAATATAAACTAACATAAAAAGCAAGTAAAATTATCACTAGATACAAGAATAGATATAAGGGAAATCACTCTCAATAATAATCCAATGTATTTTACGATTTTACAAGAACAAGCTTATGTTAATTAGCCTCGGATAATAATATTATGTTAGCTTCTCTCGAAAACTAACAAGATTATCTAATTAAATATTCCTAGAGCAATTAAGAGCATTAAGTACACCCGAATATGACTACAAGTAGTTCTATCTTTTGTGATTGTGAGTTAGCTTGTTTAGCAAGTACGACTAAGCGCCATCACGGGCTGAAGTTGGATTTTGGATCGTGACAGAAAGAGAATGTATAAAAGAAAAATAGAGATAATATTAGGATACATATGATCTAATATGCTCAAACAAGACAGAACACAATGCATAGTATTCTTTAATATTGAAACAAAATATAAATACTAAAATCAAGAGGTTGGGTTGCTACAAATATAGAAAAAAGCAAACATGTTATTCACTACGAGATTTGAGAAGCATGCTCAACTTCTTAATTAATATTTAATAATTATCGATAATTTTTATCTAGAAGATTTAAATTTTAAGATTCACTACTAGAAATCCGGTAAAAATAGATCAACTTTGGTCAGTAATGGCCAATAACCGTCCAAAATATGACCATTTACGTGTAGACAGTATTTTAGAGGTCAGAAAGGTATACCGATCAAAGTTGGTCGAAAATTACCGACCAACTTTGTCGTTCAATTAAATTCAAAAAAAAAAAAAATATTACAAAAAAACGACCAAAGTTGCTCGATTTTTTAATTATGTAATCAAAAGATTCACCATCTGGGAATCGAACCGGGGTCTGTATTGTGGCAGGATACTATTCTACTACTAGACCATTGGTGCATTTTATTTTAGGACTGTCTTTTATTTGATTCATACTCTTTAATTGTATTTTCGCACGAAAATAACCAACCAAAGTTGGTCGGTTTTTTAAAATGACCGGCCGAATTAATCGACCAATTTTGGTCGGTTTTTTTAATATTAATTTTTATTTATTTTAATTGAAAAACCGATCAACGTTGGTCGGTTTCTTGAAAAATAAATTTTGCGGGACTCAAAAATAATTTCTCGCATTTTTGCGCCAAAGAAAATTGTCCAAAGTTAGTCGGTTTCGTTAAAAAAAATTAAAAAATAAAATACTTTGAAAAACCGACCAACTTTGATCGTTTTTTTGGCCGACCAAAATTGATCGGTCGACCTTGATCGATTTTTGATGAATTTAACTTGCGAGTATTAATACTAATTTTACTTTTATGGGAAATGTGCACATATAGCACATTTGGTAACCAAACAACAATCTAATAAGTAATAAACAAATAAGGGAAACCACACATCCTAGCAAGATTAATAGCTGACTTATGAACAGTTGTTGTCCTTATTGCCCTAAATTCATCGTAGCTTATCTTTGTTGTATTTCTTTATTGCCTCATCTTTCCTCGTTTCCCTTATTAGACAGTACTACACCTCTTCAGCTTATTTTTCTTATCCTACTAGGTGTTTTGACCTGACTCGTCACTACTCTAACCGAGGTTAGACTTAATACTTATTGGGTACCGTTGTGGTGTACTCATACTACACTTCTGCACATCGTTTTGCGTAGATCCAGATACCTCATATCACACTAGGCATCAGTTAACTGGCTATATCTCTCGGAAACTTTAATATATACCTGCTTGGCATCCATAGACCTCGGAGTCACCATCTATCCTTATTTCTTTTCTACTGCTTACTCTTTACTTAGACAGTGATGTATTAGGGATGTTTCAGTATATTCGTGTAGAGCTTATGACTCAATCTCACCAGATTTTAGGAGTTATTGTCAGCTGTATTATGGAGTTCTTTTATGATAGCTAGTTGGTTTGAATCTAAAGTTCTATTATTATTTTCGTTATTTGTCCATGTATATTAGGCTTACCTAATCTTAGAGACTATGTACCATCACGACATCCTGCGGTGGGAGATTGAGATCGTGACAAGTTTGAATCATTCTATTCTTGTTCTCTCGCAGATGACAAGAACACGCACAACATCCACAACCGAGCATGAGCACCTATTGCAAAGCCTCAAATCGAGCAAGAGGAGGAGATCCCTGCTCCAGCAGTGCCCGTTGGACCAGCTCAGGTCCCATAGGGGTTCATTGCCAAGCCGGTACTTCAAAACGCTTTAATCCGTCTGGTGGGCCTTATGGAGAGTATAGCCCAGGCCGGTGCATTTTCCTATGGCACCAGTTGTCTCTCAGGCTAAGGGAGGAGTCCAGACTCCCGCTATCCACACTCTGAAGCAGATGGCTCCCATGTATCAGACTCTGGCAGTTCCGCCAGTTAGGGTAGTTCAACCTATTATTGCTACACAGATCGGGAATAGGCCTACGATGTCTTCTTAGGGGTTGAAGAGATTGGATAAGTTCACTAAGCTATTTCCTATTCGATTTGGTGGTAAACCTTCTGAGGACCTACATGATTTCATTAACCATTGCCACGAGATGTTGCGCAACATGGGTATATTGGAATCCAATGGAGTCTTCCAAAATTCTAGACTATAGTCTCTCCAACTCTAGACCACATGTATTGTTTCTTTTTGCCAAAGGGATGCTTCAATATTATTTGACCCTAGTTCAACTTATTATTATATGTCATCATATCTTTTTCCTTATTTGGATATGCCTCATGGTTCTCTTGATATTTCTATTCATGTGTCTAGACTTGTTAGTGATTTTATTGTGGTAGATTGTGTGTATCGGTCTTGTGTGGTTATCATTGGGGGTTATGAGACTAGGATTGATCTTTTATTGCTTAGTATATTTGATTTTGATGTGATTTCAGGTATGGCTTGGTTATCTCTATATCATGATATTCTTGATTATCAGACTAAGACTATGATATTGGCTATGCCGGGGTTGCGAAGGTTGGAATGGAGGGGTTCTTTGGGTCAGATTCCTAGTATAGTGATTTCTTTTCTAAAGGCTCAATGGATGATTGAGAAGAGGTGTTTGGCATATCTGACTTTTGTGAGGGATGCTAGCGCCAATACTCCTACTATTGATTCAGTCCCAGTGGTAAGTGTATGTGTTCCCTGCAGACCTACCGGACATACCACCCGATATGGATATTGATTTTGGTATTGCTTTGTTATTAGGCACTCAGCCCATATCTATTCCACCATATCGCATGATTCCAGCAAGTTGAAGGAGCAGTTGCGGGAGTTGTTGGATAAAGGGTTCATTCGGCTGAGTATTTCTCCTTTGGGTGCATCAGTGTTATTTGTGAAGAAGAAAGATGGTTCAATGAGGTTGTGTATAAATTACAAGCAGTTAAACAAGGTTACCATCAAGAACAAGTATCCACTGCCCTGCATTGATGATTTGCTTAGTCGGCTTTAGGGTGCTAGGTTATTTTCAATGATCGACTTGAGATCGTGGTATCATCAGTAGAAGATTAGGACTCAGACATTCATTAGACAACTTTTAGGACTCATTATGGGCATTATGAGTCTTTGGTGATGTCTTTTAGTTTGACTAATACCCCAACAACTTTTATATATGACATTTATAGAAGGTGAAAAGATTCTTCTCAGAGTTTCGCCTATGAAGGGCATGATGAAATGTCAGAAGAAGGACAACTTTTATATGTGACATTTATAGAAGGTGAAAAGATTCTTCTTAGAGTTTCGCCTATGAAGGGCATGATGAGATGTCAGAAGAAGGTCAAGTTAAGTCCTTGGTACATTAATCCATTTGAGATCTTGGAGAGAGTTGGTGAGTTGGCTTAGAGACTTGCTTTTCCACCCAGCTTGTCGGGAGTTCATCCAGTGTTTCATATTTTTATACTTCGAAAGTATTATGATGATCAGTCACATGTGTTAAATTTCAGCTTGGTGCAGTTGGTTGAGAATTTGACCTACAAAGAAGAGTCGGTGGCCATTTTAGATAGACAGGTTCGGAAGCTGAGATCTAAAGATACTGCATCGGTGAAGGTTCAGTGAAGAGGTCAACCGGCCGAGGAGGCTACTTGAGAGACTCAGTCAGATATGTGGAGCAGATATCCTCGTATTTTTTTTGTATTTACGGTGTTATTCTAAACTTGTTCGAGGATGAATAATTTTTTAAGCGGCAAAAAATATAACGACCCGATCGGTAATTTTATGTATTTGAGCCTCGTTCCCCTATTGATATTTTCCGTATGTGTGTTTTTTTAATTTGTTATTTGCGGGAGTGGATTGCTCGGCTTTGGAAAGTTTTGAGAGTGATTGGAGATACTTAGTCTCATTTTAGAAGCTTAAATTGTTAAGAGTTGACATAGGTTTGACTTTTGAGTACACGATCTCGGATTGGTGATTTGTGATTCTAATATGTTCGTATAGTGATTTTGGACTTAGGTGTATTTTCGGATTTGGATTCGAAGGTTCCTAGGAGCTTTTGGCTATATATACCAAAAGTTAACAATTTGAAGGTTTGGAGAGTTCATAAGTATGATGAGAAGTTGACTTTGATGATATCAGACTCGGGTTATTGTTTTGGAACTTGGAATAGATTTATTTGGAATCTGAAATGTTTAGGCATGATTCGAACATATTTGTGGAAGTTAGAAGGTTAGGAACTTAAGAGATCGATCTTGATTGTCGATTCTTGGTTTTGATATTTATTGTGGTGTTTTGAGCTTTTGGATAGGTTTGGGTAAGGTATTAGGACTTGTTGTTATGATTGGATGGCATCCCGGGGGGCTCGGGTGTGTTTCGAATGGGTTCCGGGTTATTTTGGAGTCAAGTGGCAATTCGGGTGCTGGTATGTCGCACATGCGAGAGTTTTTGCAGGTGCGAGGCCGCAGAAGCAAAAATGAGATTGCACATGCGAGGAATGGATGGGGGACTGGAGGTTCGCAGATGTGGAGTCTTTGCACATCTGCGAGTTTGCAGTTGCGATGGAATGCTACTGAGTTTAGTCAAAATTCACATTTGGAGAGCTTAGCATATAACAAATGATCCTGAAGGGTCCGTAATACTATCCGCAAGTGGCCCACATGTTCCACCTTCGAACGAGAATATACCAGAATGTCATCAATGAGTATGATCACAAACACGTCAAGATAGGGTCTGGATACACTATTCATGAGATCCATACAAGTTGTTGGGGCATTTGTTAGCCCGAACGACATCACCAAGGACTCAAATTGCCCATATCTTATTCGGAAGGCCGTCTTCGGAATATCCTTCTCCTTAACCCTCACCTGATGATACTCTGAACGTGAGTCAATCTTGGAAAAATACTTGGCACCCTGGAGTTGGTCAAACAGGTCATCAATCCATGGAAATGGATACTTGTTCTTTATAGTAATCTTATTCAACTATCGATAATCGATACACATTCTTAAAGACCCGTCTTTCTTCCGCACGAACAAGACTGGCACATCCCAAGGTGAAGTGAAAGCCCTTATCGAGCAAGTCCTTCAACTGTGCCTTCAACTCTCGCAACTCTATCGGGGCCATCTTGTATGGAGGGATAGAGATCGGTTGAGTGTCGGGAAACACATTATCACGACCCAAAATTCACAAGTCGTGATGGCACCTAACCCCACCCGTTAGGTCAACCAATTAATAGTTAACACAATTATACTAAAATAAATGTGATCAACAATTGATAGATCTGGATTCCAAACAATGACCCAAGGATTAGTAATACAAGACATGAGCTACTAAGACTGGATTATTGCAAAACTGAATATGACATAAACACAACTTATGTTTGAAATGTATGTAAAGAGAATTCAACTCTAGAACTACCCCGGGAACAAGTGGTAGCCACATCCGGAAGGCACGAACATATTCATAGTCAACCCCCCTTGTCATCCACCGCAGCTCCGCTTCAAAATTTGATGCAAGGTGCAGAAGTGTAGTATGAGTACAACCGACCCCATATACTCAGTAAGTATCTTGACTACTCTCGGTGAAGTAGTGACGAGGCTTTTTAGTTAAAAGATACTCATGGATATCACCTGCGCAGAAGACTAGCAATATAACAATACTAGAACATAACATAATAGAGTACAAGAAACAAATATGCGAAGCAGTATATGATTTCTAGAAGAACCACAATTAAGAATATTCCTCAATATCATGACCAATCCTCTCCTTAGAGCGATAACCAACAAAGCAAATGGCACTGCAACACCCTTCGTGCATTTATATTATCATCACCAACTATACGTGTAACAGTACCAACCATGTGAAATAAATGTCGATAACAGTAATGACAAGGTAGGAAATACACAGGTAGCAATGATGAACAAGGCAGTACATATGGACAGCAGTAATAGACTAGGTAGGGGGCATAAGAATGAGGATATCAATTAGGAAAGAAGAACATAATTTCACCTAACTAGCATGGTAGAAGGCATAGACGCAAATATAACAAATAAGAAGGGAAAGCGTGATCTTTATAAGCTAACAAATAGATGCATGAATGACTGACATGGCAGAAGGCTTATACTAAAGTGTAACAAAATAGAAACGATATGGATGTGGATATAGCAGCAGGAATGGAGCATGATATTTGTTGTTGAACAGATAGAAGGCATGGACAACACAACAATAACCGAGATAGAGGACAAAGACAGAACAACAACGACAAGTAACGTAGATAACATGGGTCCAACAGTAATAACTCCAGGTAAAGGCATGAATGTACACACAAGGAAAGGATATCACAACATAAGGCATGTCCCTCGTCCTCGCCTGCACGGAAACACCCTTCGTGCCATGAACTCATCATAATATAAAAACATGGTAATATAAATAAAATGGAACGACATCACCCTTCGTGCTTTTACTCTCATCCTCACATGATAATGTAAATGAGATCAGGATAATATAAATAAAATGGCACGGTATTACCTTTCATGCTTTTACTCTCAAATGAAATGGCACGACATCACCCTTCGTGCTTTTACTCTCATCCTCACATGATAATGTAAATGAGATCAGGATAATATAAATAAAATGGCACGGTATTACCTTTCATGCTTTTACTCTCAAATGAAATGGCACGACATCACCCTTCGTGCTTTTACTCTAAAATGAAATGGCACGGCATCACTCTTCATGATTTTACTCTCAAATAGAATGGTACGACATTACCCTTCGTGCTTTTACTCTCAAATGAAATGGCACGACATCACCCTTCGTGCTTTTACTCTAAAATGAAATGGCACGGCATCACTCTTCATGATTTTACTCTCAAATAGAATGGTACGACATTACCCTTCGTGCTTTTACTCTCAAATGAAATGGCACGACATCACCCTTCGTGCTTTTACTCTAAAATGAAATGGCACGGCATCACTCTTCATGATTTTACTCTCAAATAGAATGGTACGACATTACCCTTCGTGCTTTTACTCTCAAATGAAATGGCACGACATCACCCTTCGTGCTTTTACTCTAAAATGAAATGGCACGGCATCACTCTTCATGATTTTACTCTCAAATAGAATGGTACGACATTACCCTTCGTGCTTTTACTCTCAAATGAAATGGCACGACATCACCCTTCGTGCTTTTACTCTAAAATGAAATGGCACGGCATCACTCTTCATGATTTTACTCTCAAATAGAATGGTACGACATTACCCTTCGTGCTTTTACTCTCAAATGAAATGGCACGACATCACCCTTCGTGCTTTTACTCTAAAATGAAATGGCACGGCATCACTCTTCATGATTTTACTCTCAAATAGAATGGTACGACATTACCCTTCGTGCTTTTACTCTCAAATGAAATGGCACGACATCACCCTTCGTGCTTTTACTCTAAAATGAAATGGCACGGCATCACTCTTCATGATTTTACTCTCAAATAGAATGGTACGACATTACCCTTCGTGCTTTTACTCTCAAATGAAATGGCACGACATCACCCTTCGTGCTTTTACTCTAAAATGAAATGGCACGGCATCACTCTTCATGATTTTACTCTCAAATAGAATGGTACGACATTACCCTTCGTGCTTTTACTCTCAAATGAAATGGCACGACATCACCCTTCGTGCTTTTACTCTAAAATGAAATGGCACGGCATCACTCTTCATGATTTTACTCTCAAATAGAATGGTACGACATTACCCTTCGTGCTTTTACTCTCAAATGAAATGGCACGACATCACCCTTCGTGCTTTTACTCTAAAATGAAATGGCACGGCATCACTCTTCATGATTTTACTCTCAAATAGAATGGTACGACATTACCCTTCGTGCTTTTACTCTCAAATGAAATGGCACGACATCACGCTTCGTGCTTTACACTTTTCTTCACATGATAAAATATATGATATGACACGGCATCACCTTTCGAATTTTATACTCTCCCTCACATGATAATATATATGCAATGGCACGACATCACCTTTCGTTCTTTATACTTTTCCTCACCAAGCATATATATCTCAATGACAAGCAAGGTAGGAAGCATAAATAGCATCAAGGAGAGTGTTTAAGTGAATATTCCAAATGACATCAATCACAACTTTCAAGCCAATAACAAATCAATAATCCTCAAGTACTTTATTATTCAAGTATTTCAACAAGTCTCAAAAATGATCTTTAACTCAAGTATAGAATCCAATATCTCAAGAATAATGGTCGTAACGATGTATTAGTGATTAAGCATAATGATTACCGAATTAGACACATCAATTGCTTCTCAAAAATTCGTCAAATTTTAATCAAGTTATAATAAGCTAAATCTTGGTTTCTATCATTTAATTTCATATTCTTAGTAAGCTAGAAGTCAAGTAAGACATAAAGGAAGAAGGTCACGAAATTTTACAAGACACAATTAATCGTATAATTTACTCCCGAGCATGATTAACCCTGGTACATGCATATACGCTCGTCGCCTCATATATGCATCAACCCCGCATATAGAAAACAAAGGAAATTAGTAGGAAATATTCCCTCATAAAAGTTAGGCAAGACACTTACCTCAAACAAGCCAAATTCAATGTCGAGCAAGCTAAATAATACTCCAAAATTTCCATAACCGCCTCCAATGCCACTCTAACACTCAACTCCAAGCCAAACGTCCCGAAACTAGTCAAACAACTATGGAAGCCAATAAAAATATACTCCAGCATCATAATTGATTAATTCATAACACTTCCCAACTCCGCTCAAAAAGCCAGTAAAGTCGACCCTCGGGCCCACGTGCCCGAATTTCGAAAATTCTTGAAGATAAACTTTACTCATAATACCACTAACTCAAATATATAACTTATTCCTAATTCTATGTCCAATTTCGTGGTATAAATTCAAAATTATCAATTTTTAGGTTTTCTACCAAAATTTCAAATTTTTACAAATTCTCATGCTTAAATCCATATACAAACCATGTATTTAACTCACAATGTGAAAACTATCACTTACCCCATAATAGAGGATTAAAATGGCACTCTAAAATTGCTCCAAAATCGGCTCCCATAGATGAAATGAAGTGAAAACGAGCCAAACCTCCGATTTTAAAAGAACACTGCCCAATCCGACCTTCTTCGCAAACGCGACACTGCCAATGCATTCGCGAAGCGCAACCTGCTTCAGCTCCAAAAATCCTTCTTTGCGATAGCGAATAAAGGCTCGCGAACGTGCTGCCTTACCAGGCCTGACCATCGCGAACTTTACATAGCATGTCAACATCCTTGATTTTGGAGTTCTGCACCAGATTGACTAACTTAGTACTAAAGAGGACAATCTTTAACTCAATAAGTTTCGTGAGAAGAGGAGATCAAGCTGAAAATTATTGACTTAAGTCCTAATTGTGTTGTTGGGCTTGATGGCTTTAATGGATCTTTTTCCAGAAGTGTTGGCTGATTGTCGAAAAGGATATTAAATTTTTTATCCAAGATTTCTTTTGTGGGAAAAGGCTCACTAAGTTTTTCATTCATACTTGTTTAGTATTATTAATCTCTAAAATTGAGGAACCTAGTACCTTTTCACAATTAAGACCTATTAGTTTGACTAACTTCTCGAACAAAATAGTCTAAGATTGCTACTTCTAGGCTTAATATTCTTCTTCCTAAATTAATAACTGAGAACCAGACTGGATTCATTAGTGGAAGACTTATCATTGAGAATATTCTTCTAATCCAGAAAATTATTCGTGGCACCAGAAAAGGAGGTACAGAAATACAGTCATTAAGTTGCATATAAAGAAAGCCTATGATATGGTATCATGGCTATTCATTGAATTCATACCTAGAAGGCTTGGTTTCTCCAAATTCTTTATAGATATTATTTGGAGACTTTTGTGTGATGTCTGATATTCTATTGTTATCAATGGTGAAATAAAGATATTTTTCTATTCTACTAGGGGTCTTAAACAAGGAGACCCTCTTTCACCCTTGATCCACGTCCAATCCGCACTCAATAGTGAGTGAAAATGGTCATTAGAAGAATAGTACCCAATAAGAGTCGGGGTCGATTTCCACAGGGAGTTACACCGGGTGTTAGGAGTATACACCTGATGAGAGTGAATGGATTAACTAAATTTGCACTTCCACAAAAGTGTTTGATTTCTAATTCTACTTTTACTCTAACAATTATAAGCTAAGAAAAGAAACTAGAAGCGAATGATTATTTTTGGTGTTTTTTCAAATAGTTAAAAGCCTAGGATGTGACCACGACCTAGGTGTTCGCCTAATGGATTAAATACGTTAATACTGTTTTTGTTGATTGGGGTGTATTATAGCTCTCAACTCTACGTTACCCACTCAATACCTCTCGGTCAAAGAGTGGTTTTGCCCAATTTGGCTTTCTCAAGTCCAAATGGGTATCAAATAAAATAATTGATATGAGCTCAAGTCGGGTTCTTACTATCTCTAGTTTGAACCCTTTAATTAGGCTAAACAAACCCTCAATTAACCCAATTCCTTGTTAGCCAAGTTATCCTAGATTAGGTCCCTCTTTCTCAAGTAGAGACTAAGTCAAAAATACATGAATCAATGTTTGCAAATATTAATTCTAAAATTGAAGCATGAACTAAGCTAAATAATCAACACCAAATCATAAACAGGATTTAAATTAAGTACCCATAAGATTTACACACTAGGGTTGGGTGACAACCCTAGTAATAATCTAGCTACTCATAGTGGAATGGAAGAAAATAAAGAAGAGAAGCTAATTAAACCCATAATCAAAGATTAAATTGATAAAATATAATATTTAAACACTAAAATAATCATAAACGTTCCTAAAATGGCAAAATGTAACGGCTACAACAGCTCAAACTTCGAAACTTGACCTAAAGATGTGAAACTCGTCTATTTATAGTGGGCCAAAATTCTCTGATAAAAATGCCCCTCAGGAGATTATGTGGCCGCACAATTCCATGTGCGGTCCGCAGATTTCTTCAGTTGGCAGGAGATTGGGTTCTACAGCCGTACATTTCTGGATTGCAAAGTATCTTCTGCGGGCATACAATTCTTGTGTGGTCCGCACTTCAGCAAGACTTCAAGACTTTATCTTTTGCACACTCTCTGAACTTTGAATCATTTGTCAGTGCAGACCATGTTCTGCGGCCGCACAGTTCATGTGCGGTCCGCATGTTGGATAAAGTTCTGTTGGGTGCTTTTACTTGGTTTGCGGCCGCATATGGAATTCTGTTGTCCACACTTTCTTCTGCGGCCACAGAAATCCTTCTGCGGACCGTACTTATTTTCTTATGCGCCCTTTATTGCCTTGTTATTCGGAACACTCCTTTTTGAGTCAGATTTCATCATGAGAGGCCAAACTTCCAACATTCTTGTAATTTGCACAATTTCATTAGTTTCAAGAACATAAATCAATACTTTCAGTCTAAAACAAAAGCAAAAAGGTGTTAATAAGTAGTCAAAATCTCAATTTATCAACTCCCCCAAACTTAAGTCTTTGCTTGTCCTCAAGTAAATAAATTAGTTCCTACCTCCTAAAGTTAAGGGTCACTTCAGCGAGTCAAATGTGAGCTATTTACACATCAGTTGGGACCAACAATTACCCACACTACTCATACATTATCAACAAGGTGATAAGTCAAATATTCATGCACATATAGTTCTAATGTGATATTTGAGCTTCAAAATTGACTTTACTCATCAAGAACTCTTGTTCTATCATGTAGGTCATGGTGAACCCCAAACTCTTTCTCCTCTACTTTCTATTTGCCAAGCTCACTTAAGAAATTAACATTCAATCTGAAGATTCATGAAAGGCTCACTCATCTCTTACAAGAGAATTTCACAAGTACGGCTTCAAGTACAATAGGCTTGCCCCTCATGTAGATCGCTACTAATGTAAGCTGACTCAGTTTGAAATCAAGTAGGACTTCTTTCGGGATGTAATGAAGGCTTTTGGGTTAGGATAGGATACCATATGGGTAAGTGGTTACAACTTTCCTTAAGCACTCCACCTTTCATTTCTTGGCTCACAATTGCCAATTCTTAGATGCACTTCCTTTTCATTAGGGACTAGAGAAACTTAACATCACTCTTTCTTGTTCATTTCATTCTTTTCTCCCTTTTTGATTTCTCAATGTTTGGGATCATTACCTCTTTTTGAATATATCAACCCTTCCACTTATTCATGTTTTGCATTTTTCCTTTTTTTTGGTTCTTTTCTTTTCTTGCCTTCTCTTTCATAGAGATCATTTCTTTTCTCTTTTTTTGCCTTTGACACTTTTTTAAAATTCCTCATGTCTCCCCCAAACTTATGTTTAAGCTATTTATTTCACAGGAGTGTTAAAGAAAGTCCGGATGCCAAGAGAGGGTCACGACAAAATGGGTAAAGGCTTATACATGGTTATCAAATGAGAAAGGCTAGAGGCTCAAAGGAGTTGACTAGGGATAATGACATTGGTTGGTAATAGAAAGCTCCAACGGGCCAAGGAAATCCTACAATCACTTCTCAAACCAAGTTAAACTTAGGAGTTTTCCTTGAAACACATTCGGGGCAAGTTCTAGACCCTTCTCACAGATACTTGGACTAGCAACAATTCATCTCACCCCTCACATATTTAGATTGTAAAAGAGGATAGAGTCGAGGGCCCACAACGACCACATTCAAGTTTAAAGATCAATATGGTCCAATTAAACCACTCGATGGTTGCTAAAGTCAACTCAAGAATCACAAAGTCACTAACTAGAGTTATTTCTTTAAAAAACCTTCTCTCTAACCATAAGCACGTAGTTAAGTGTGTTGGTACCAATTGAAGCATGGTTGACTCTTTGAGCATGACTTGATTAGGTCTTTTTATTCATTACTACTATTATTATTACCTAAACAAAAAACGGACTCATTCTATCCATCGTTGGGACGAGTCACCCGGTTCACATAACAACTACCTTTGGTAAGAACCATGGTATTAAGAAAACCAAAGGCTTATTATCTACTAAAGCATAAAAAGAAGCTACTTAACAAAACAAGATCTAATATAGAAAAGATAAAGAAGCTAATAATCAAAAACAAAGATAAAGAAGCTAATGAGCAAAAACTACTAAAGATAGAATGAATATATACATAATAAGAGAGAGAGAAGATAGATAATACAAATAAGAAAAAAAAAGTATCATCAAATTATTACAGACCAAATGTATCAAATAAACTCCCCAACAATGTCATCTCCCTCAGGATCAGCCAACTGGATCTCATCATCGTCAAATGTAGGTATGGCTGGGTTGGCAAACATCTCACACACTACCTCAGCAGTGTCGACAACAAGGTCTGGTTTGTCAGACTGGTCAACTGGCGCTACCGGTGCAGATGGTGCTGAAGGATCTAGGGAGGACTGGTGCGGATCAAGCAGTAGATCAAAGGGCAGGTCACTAGCTGTAGCAAGTCTAGTCACCTCCCGCCAGAGGTTGTCCATGGATTTCTTGTTGACCTGGGACTTCCTCATCTTCTTCACTTCTTTTCCCAGCTCTTCAATAACTGACCCATGTTATACTAAGGTGTCCATGATAGTCTTCTAGTTCTCCAGAATCTTCTTCAGTGTCTCCTCAATGTTAGAAGGAACCTGTGATGCCTCTGAGGTGGACTGTGCTGCAACAGTACTGGACAACTCAGACAGCTTTGCAGTAGTCGTCTGCATCCAGTTGTTGAGACTCGTCAATATCTGGGAGACTCGCAGTGCAGATAGTGTGGTAGTGGGCATGGGTACTGGCCTCGGGGTTGTGGCATGAGTGGTAGTAGGAGTTGTGAATAATGGTGGAGGCATAGAAGTGGCACTGGTGGAAGGCTCAGCAGAAGTGGATAGAAGATCAGCTACTTTAGAAGCTACCACTGTTGGCTCATCAGACTATCTTGTGGTGGTAGACGGCTGGAATTTCTTCTTTGGGTTGCTTTTATCCATCAGAGAATACCAATCGAAGGGATTCTTCACCTTCACCTTGGTGTCAAATTCCCTCGGCTCTACCTTTGCATCAGTGAGATATTATGTAATAGTTTTTGGATAGGGGTAGGCCGAGTTGTCTTGCCGTGCAATCATTGAAATGTTGGCCGACATAATGACACCCACATTGATTGGGTAATCGGCTATGATGGAGGCCATAAGAACTGCTCGAGCAAGAGGAATGTGAGTCTCGTTCTGACATGGATCCAACCTTCTAGAAATAAAGGTCTGCAACCCTTTTACCTCAAAACTCAGAGTGCTCTGGTGGATGGGAAGCCCAGCGATAATCCATGGTGGTGGTGGCCCTGGTGGTGCAAGAATCTCAGCTCGCCAAGGTCGAACTTCCTCTTTTAGTGCGCATTTCTCCAAATACTCCGTCGACTCAACATCCTCGAAGCCCAAGTACGTGTTGAGTGTATGCTGATCAAACCTCACCTTGAGGTTGCGTACTTTGGTCACCTTCGTCCCTTTCTTTATATGAGCTACATTGGCATAGAATTCACAGACGAGGTATTATTTGGCATGTTCTACACTCTGGGTGAACCACATCAACCCCTTTTGTTCCCTGAACAGTCTCAATATGGCTAGGTTTTACTTCTCCAAATCTCTCAACAAAAATTGTCGCTCAAGAGTTATCGACCTCACAGGCCACCACCACATTCGGAAGCTGATGAAGGCGGCCAGGCTGACAAAGCAATCCTCCCAAACCTCTTTTTTATTTGATCTCTCCAAACCTGTAGTGGTGGCATCTCCCCCTCTACCATCATCAGGGATGTCATGAATTGGTGCAGGAACCTGTACCTCAGGAACTGGTGTAGCCGATGGATCAGAAGCCTGACTAACACTCTCTGATCCCCCGGAAGTACTGTGAGATAAAGACGGCTCGTCCTTGAGCTGGTATCTCCCCTGCGGCCTCGATTGTGTAGCCGACTGCCCCTAAACAGAGGCTGAGTTGCCCTCTCACACTTCCCTAGAAGGGACGTAGGAGCTAGACTCGGAGAGGTTTGCACCTCTCCCTCTGCCGGTTGTTGCTTTCTTTCTTATTGTCTTTGGCTAGCCAAGGGGCAAGGTACTTTTGCCTCGGCCCTAACAAGGTTCACCTTTCCCTTTTGAAGTGTCGCCTCGTCCTCTTGATCGAACCATTATATGTATCAAGCTTAGGAGATTGTTAGTTTCAATTTGATATTCAAACACATACATGAGACATGTGAGTAAAAGAGAAACCATAAGACATAATGGTTTGTACATTAAGTCATGCTTGCAGGGAAAGGGATCTGCGGTCCGTATAATTTCACTTAGGGCTATATATGTGAACTCGTGGACCGCACATTTTTATTGTGCAGCAGTAGAAGTGAAGTGAGGTCCGCACAATTTGACTTGCCGCCGCACCTCTGAATCCAAAAAATGCTAACTCTATGATGACAGAGAATTAACCAATCTGCGGTCGTAGGAGGATTTCTCCGGTCCGTACTATTAGACTTGTGGCCACACATTGGAGTCTCAAAGTGAGTACTCTCTGATGTCAAAATATGTGTTGTTCTGTGGCTGCAAGGTATATTCCTAGGTCTGCATTTTTTAACTCGCGGCCGCATATTCCTTCCTCACTGTGTTACCCAAATTCATCATTTGCGGACCGCACAAATTCAAGTGTGGCCGCAGATTTCAAAGGTGACGTACATACCACATTTTTCTACTTAGCTTTGTTCAATTGCTTGCATAATTAGACATGGCAACATTGTAAAAAACATGAAATTATACTAACCCAGTCCCCGTAGAGCATGCATCAAGTTAACCCAGTTCAGATCTACCCTACATATACATACAATGAAACTCTAATAAAAAATATCCTAAAAAAAACTAAAAAGATTATTGTAAAATTGAAGCATACCAGATAGAGTGAGTGCAATGAGTAACTAATCGAGGTGTCTTTGAGTGTGGACAGTGCAAATCTTCAAGAAAACTTAGCAGGGCACAATGCTTGTTCAAAGCGGGAAAAATGTAAAGTGAGGCCTAAAGTGCTATTTATACTAACTGTTGGGTAAGGGTAAGAAGGGTGAGTGCGGCCGCACATTTTCATGTGCGGTCCTCACTCTTTCACCTGGGGGCCTCATCTCATAACTTAATCTGCGGTCCGCACATTTTTAGGTGCAGCCGCAGATTTCACGTGCGGTCGTAGATGTCCTCCGCACTGACAAGCTTAAACTTCAGAGAGTTGGTATTTTTGACGTTTCAAATGTACGGTCCGCAAGAGAAATGTGCGGATGCAATGCTCTTGTTCTATGGCATATAGAAATGTGCGGTCCACACAAATAATGTGCGGTCTGCACAAATAAAGTACGGTCACAAATAAAGTGCGGTCCGCACAATATTTGAATGCTTAGCCATATTTTTATCCACAATTCATGTAAGTCACACTCATCCCTATAGCAGACTAATCAAGTTAGAACAACAATAACACCTAACTACAGAAGAAAAAGGAATAGAACGCTATTTCCTTCGAACTCATCTCCTCACCTTGGCAATTCAACACTAGGCCTCTCCATGAAATGGTTCGACACCTCTTCACAACCATGGTGGCTGACTCCACCTCATTGTGACATTCGCACACTCCCGCTAAGAATCCTGCACTCAGGTCCTTCTTCACGGTTGTTAAGGGACTCGCCTTCCATTCATTGTAACACTTTAGATGGCTAGGCGAGTGCTAGCATCTATCACAATGCCTAACTCTCTGAAAGGTCCCTTCTCAATGCCCTCAGGCAGTCCACAAGTCTATCCCGCAGGAAAGACACCAACAGATGCATTTCTCGCATCCTCGGCAAGATCTATGCACGATCATGCCCAAAGTTTATAGTCTACGGCTCACACTCTTTGCAATATGGCTGCTCGACCAGGTAAACATGGTCTTTTCCTGACCACCCGACTCATCGGCATATAATCACCTTCAGCTGAAGCCCAGACTTTTGAAAGAAACTGGGGTTACCCATTTCCTTCTTCAAAATTGCCAACAGCTCCAACTTGCAACTTAACATGAACAAAACGCTGAAACCTGACGAGCTTTCAATGCCACTGAACTCTCTTAGTTAAAACGGTATTCAACCCACAGAAGGAACACTCTCAGTCTACATTCGACATTCCATACGTCCATGCCTTGCTAAGCAAAGACGTTAACCAACTGCTAACAGAGTTTGTGACACACTGCTTGATCATCACAATCAAGAACAATTGAGCTTCTGCTAACCGTATGTCCCTTCTTGTGGATCTATCCCAACAACATCGCACAATGGCTCTCTTTGCAAGCCAAATGTGCCTCAATAGAATCCCTCTTAAAACAGCACTCGCTGCTCGGAAGACATCCTTAACGATATCTCAATCAAAATAGGATGCCCCAAAATCACCTCCCAAAACACAGACGATGGCGGAAACAATGACTGTGAAGTGGTCTGATTCTGACGGTCGTAGTTCATGGCTGACAAAACAGTTCTCGCCATAACTCACGCAACCAATCTCTTTTCTGACCAGTAGTATCGGATTCTCGATCTCTTGTGGCATATGAACATCAATCTCTGCTTCGATATGATCTCTGCACTTACATCCAAAATGCACTCGCCGTCTCAACTTCTTCTTTTAAATCATATGTCATGGTAGAATATGTCCTTAAATTGCTCTTATACAAGGTAGAAATAAGTCTGTTGGCAGCAACTTTGTATTTAGCATCAGGGTCTGCACGCGCGGTGCTGTCGACGCGCGTGACACTATTTGCATCTACCTGCGGCTGGGTGCTGGCACTTGGCATCGGGGTTTGTACGTGCGACATTGTTTGTGCATGCGATGCTGTTGAAATCTGCCTGCAGTTGGGCACTGGCGAGGCATCAGGATCTATGCGCGTGACACTGTCTATGCGCGCAATACTCTTGGCATCATCATGGTTTGTGCGCACGGCATTATATGTGTGCGCAACACTACTGGCATCTGCCGACTGATTGGCGCTGATGAGGGCTATCGGTGGGGCGACAGAGGCACATACGCGCTTGTCACTTGGCGTTACCAAGACCACGGGCCGACCGTGGCGCTGGGCATTAGGAATCTTTCCAGGACATCACGAGGCGCGTCCAAGGGGTCATGGGGCATGGATGTAAAGCAGCCCATGACATTCTCCCCCACCTGAGTTGGCGACGTCCTCGGAGCCTTACCTGCAAGGTGATGATTGATCAGGCTCTTGTTGGCTTGGAGGACTGTTCCAGTCGGTCTTTTGTGATAGCTTTCATTCATTAATGCAATTAGCTTTCATTCTCAATTGCTCATTTCAATTCTCTTAATTGTTCATGACATTAGTTTTCCCATACGGCACTGACAATCTCGTCTAGTGTACGGAGGGGACCTCAGTTGGAAGACAACAACCGTACTGACGTCAGTTGCTTAGCCTTACGTCGCCCTTCCAAGGAATCTCTGGAAGGCACCGCATAACAGTTGGTATCAGAGTCTAGGCTCGACATCGAACGAGGGAACACATTACCATTACCACCATTTCTGACTATGGTGAATTATATGGATCTTATCATGACCCTAGAAGAGACGGTTGATGTATTACGGCCTATAGTGGATACGGTGCCTGATCTAAGGACCAGCCTAGTGCAAAGGTTGGACAACCTGGACCGCAGAATGCGGCAGGCCGAAGTTGACATAACAAACATATGTCGCGACTCTGAGAGAAACCGCCAAATGGCAGCCGTAGAGCCAACCAAAATTCATGGCAAATTTGAGGACCTCCAACAGGAGCGCGCCAAGGATTTAGTCTATAGAGAACTAGAGGCAGACAGGGTGACTGCCATGCAACAAACCAATGACAACTTGAAAGGCCAGCTCAATGTCGTCATTGCTTCCCTACAAGGCCTGCTTAGAGGAGGCAAAAACCAAATCAGGGGTACAGTGAACCTCGCCCCTGTGCCACAAAATAAGAAAATTCCGGAGCCAAATCCGTACAACGGAGCTCGGTATGCTAAAGAAGTGGAGAACTTCATCTTCGACATCGAACAGTACTCCGATGCCATGGGGGAGTTGGAAGAAGCCAAAAAGGTAGAAACAACTACCATGTATCTTTAGGGTGATGCTAAACTCTGGTGGCGGGTGAAATACGAAGCCATCAAGGCCCCGGAAGATACTCTCAAGACATGGACAGAACTAAAGGCAGCCATACGCCTGTAGTTCTTCCCCAAAAATATGGAATACAATACACGGAGAAAGCTGCGGGAAATCTGCTAGACCAGGTCAGTGCGGGATTACGTGCGGGAATTATCCGTGCTCATGCTAAACATACGGTATATGGGGGACAAAGACAAACTCTTCGCATTTATAGAAGGTTTGATAACTCATTCTCTTATGGAGCTGCAAAGACAAAGGGTAGATACCCTGCCCAAGGCGATTCAAGCTGCAGAACCCCTTGGTGATTATTATATGAAAACTCAGAAGGATAGGACTCAGCCGCCTATCTGAGGGGGAGACAACGGGAACCAACCTAGCAATGGTGGCCCTAACAGAAATGGAGGAGATCGAAATATAACCAAATCTAAGACTCATTCCTCAAGCAGCAATAGTGTTGCATCCGTCAACAAAAATCAGGGGAGAAAGCCCCCTTCAGAATGCAATCATTGCGGTGGGAAACATTGGAACAATGAATGCCCACATATACAGATCAACGCTCATCAAACCGTTGAAGATGAGTCAGATGACGACTCAAACGAGGTAGAACAAGTAGGTGCCTTCAATGCAATTGTTGGCTCCATCCTTGATACCTTTGCGGGAACCAGTGTTAGTAGCCTACGAAAAACACATGCCCAATCACCAAGAAAAGGAAAAAGATAGCGGATGATAGGCCTCCTCCCACACAATATAGAACCTTAATGTTCGTCAAAATAAAAGTAAACGACAGACCCATTCGGGCAATGATACTCATGGGTGCTACCCACAACTATTTAGCCTCAACTCAGGTGGAGCGCCTCAGTCTGGTTGTACAAAAGAGTAGGGGTCGTGTCAAGGCTATCAACTCACCACCCCATCCAGTGAGTGGAATAGCCAAAGAAGTGCCGAAGAAGCTTGGCCCATAAGAAGGAAGATTCAACCTACGCGTAGCAATTATAGATGACTTCGAACTGATAATGGGATTGGAATTCCTTAGGTAAACCAACACCATACCGGTACATTATGCCAACATGCTGTGAATGATGGGAGAAAATGGGGCCAAACACCGCATCATACAACGCATACCCATCAAAATGGCCGCTGAAAACATCTCGGTCATGTAGTTCAAGAAGGGAGTCAAAAGACATGAACCTTTGGTTCCAGCTACCCTCAGCAAAAAGAATCAGAAATCATATCATTGGCCTTAAACAACTGATGACACCTCTCAGTGTGTGAAGACTTGTCAAGCCTTCCAAAAGGACAAGTCAGACCGAGTCTTGGAGCTACTACCTGTCCCAAAGAGACCTTGGGAAAGTGTTTCCCTGAATTTCATCACAGGATTACCCAAAGTCGGAGATCTTGTAACAATCTTGGTTGTGGTAGATTGGGTTTCAAAGTATTCCACCTTCATAGTAGCCCCATAGAACATATCAGTAGAAGATACAGCTCGACGCTTCTTATTTCATATTATCAAATATTGGGGCCTGCCCAAAGACATTGCTAGTGACCGCGACTCACTCTTCACTAGAAACTTTTGGACCCATCTCTTTAGGTGCCTCGGGTCAAAATTGAGTCACAACTCAAGCTTTCATCAACAATCAGACAGCCAGACAGAATGGTTTAATGAAATGCTAGAGGAATATCTCCACCACTTTGCAACCGGATCATAGAAGAATTGGGTGAAGCTTCTGGATGCTGCTCAACTGTATTTCAATTCACAAAAGAGCTCTAGTACAAACAAAAGCGCTTTTGAAATTGTTACCGGACAACAACCACTGCTCCCACAAATTGTGAATGCACCAAACATGCCAAAATCGCCTCGAGCTGTCAGCTTCTCGAATAATGGGAGAGAAATTTGGAGATAGTGTGGAGCTATTTGTCAAAGCCTAAGAGAGGGCAAAGAGGTATGCCGACCAAAATCTTCACTTTGTCCAACATCAAGCATGAGACAAAGTGATGGTAAGAATCCCAAAGTGGTACTTTTTTGTAGAGAGGACCCATGACCCTCTCCTATTGCAAACACACATCGAACCCTTGTCCATTGAAAGACGCATTGGTAAAACCACATACCGGGTGAATACCCCAGCATGGTGGAAGATCCATGCAGTCTTCCATGTCAACTGCCTCAAATCATTTCAGAAAGACATGGAGCATCATTCCAAAGCCACCTCACAAGACTTAGGGGAACAGACCTCCAAGATAACAAGAGCCTGATCAATCATCACCTTGTAGGTAAGGCTCCAAGAACATCGCCAACTCAGGTGGGGGAGAATGTCATGGGCTACTTTCCAGCCATGCCCCATGACCCCTTGGACAGTCCCCGTGGCGTCTTAGTAAGCCACCCTGTGCCACGGTCAGCCCCATGGTCTCGGCAACTCCAAGTGACAAGCGCGTATGTGCCTCTGTCACCCTACCGATAGCCCTCGCTAGTGCCCATTATCTGGAAGATGCCAGCAATGTCGCACACACAGACCATGATGATGCCAAGAGTGTCACACACATAGACAGTGCCGCGTGCACAGATTATGATGCCTTGCCAGCGCCCAACTGCAAGCAGAGTCCAACAGCATCACACGTACAAACAATGTCGCGCGCGCAAACCCCGATGCCAAGTGCCAACACCCAGCCGTAGGTAGCTGGAAATAGTGTCGTGCGTGACGACAACACCGCTCGTATAGACCATGATGCTAAAGACAAAGAGACTGCCAACGGACTAGTTTCTACCTTATAGAAGACTAAGTATTTTTCATTGTAAATATAGAGTAGTTTTATTTCATTTACTTCCATTATGCTTCTACAACTTATATAGGTCAAGTCATGTAACTTTGGTTAATTTTTTTAAGCATTATTTGGGGGGATCAATCATTCAAATATTCAAGCAAGCAAATATTTCTCTATACCGGCGTCTCTCCCCCTCGACACCGTGTAGCTTTATGTAATAGCTTTTATTCATTAATGCAATGAGCTTTCATTCTCAATTTCTCATTTCAATTCTCTCCATTGCTCATGACATTGAATTTTTCGTACGATACTAAAAATCTCGTCTAGCGTATGGAGGGGACCTCAGTTGGAGAACAACAATCGCACACTGACATCGGTTTCTTAGCCTTACGTCGCCCTTCTAAGAAATCTCAGGAAGGCATCGCGTAACAGTTGGTATCAGAGCCTAGGCTCGACATCGGACGAGGGAACACATTTCCATTACCATAATTTCCGACCATGATGATTTATGGGGATCGCATCACGACCCTAGAAGAGACGGTTGACGTATTACGGCCCATCATGGATACAGTGCATGATCTAAGGACCAGCCTAGTACAAAGTTTTGATGACCTGGACCGCAGAATGAGGCAGGCTGAAGTTGACAGAGCAAACATCAGTCGCGACTTTGAGGGAGACTGGCAAATGGCAACTGTAGAGGCAGACGAAATTCATGGAAAATTTGAGGACCTCCAACAAGACTGCGCCGAGGATTTACCCCATAGAGAACTAGAGGCGGATAGGGTTAGGGCCATGTAACAAACCATAGACAACTTGACAGGCCAGCTCAATGTTGTCAATGCTTCCCTACAAGTCTTGCTTAGAGGAGGCAACAACCAAATCAGGTTTGTTGTAAACCTCGCCCCCGTGCCACAAAAACTAAAACTTCCGGAGCCAAAGCCATATAACAGAGCTCGGAATGCTAATTCTCTCTTCTCTCTCCTCTCTCTAGGCGATTTAATGGAATTTTGGGCAGCCATGGCTACTGCGATCTCTCCCCAGCCTTTCTGTGGGAAAGCCGATCCAAATCACAAATGTACCAACAAAAAACATGAAGTTCCAACAATCATACGCTGCTCAAGTTCTTCCAATGAAATCTGCCGTAAAAAGTAAAAACAACTGTATTGATTCCTATTAATATTATCCACGTAGAATAAAATATTCAATTCACCATGGAAGTGGTTAATGAGTTTACTATCAAAGAAGGTTTATACCAAGTCGTCGTCGTCAAATTATCTTATGGAAAACCAGATTTGCGCGAGCTTCGACAGATGTTGCCAAAACAGTTTGGGGTTAATGGTTTTTGTAATATTGGCCATCTTGAATATCGACATATACTTGTAAGATTTGATTTATATGATGATTATGTTCATTTATTATCAAGGTCGATAGGATATGTTAAATCCAAAGGTGAGGAATATTTCTTTCGGGCTTTTCCATGGACGCTAGGATTCAATCCTAGGGAGGAATCCTCTAAGGAAGTTGTTTGGATATCTTTTCCAGAACTGCCGCCCAACTTCTTTGCAAGGAAATCACTATTGTCAATAGCTTCAGCAGTCGGAAAGCCACTTGCTGTGGGCAAAGCAACAAAAGATCGAACAAGACCGAGTGCCGCAAGGGTTAAGGTGTTGCTTGACTTACTGGACAAACATCCTACCAAAGTTATGTTACAAATTATCGAAAAATAACTAGAAAATCTGTTGAATTTCATCAGCGGGTTGTGTACGATAATCTACCAAAATATTGCACGTATGGTAAGCATCAAGAGCATGAAGAATGATCATGTCGTGTGATGCAAGGGAAGATTAATATAACTGAAATGGATGGTGATAATATACTTAGTATGGCTAATGAGATGAGCAACGTTGATTAGTATAAGGGAGATGCTAGACAATTATTAGACCCAAAAAGAGCTGGGCAAAATAAGGGAGCACAATGGGCTGCTACAGACGATGTTGATACTATTAATCCAAAGGAGTTTACCCAGGTGGATGAAGGGAATAGGGAAGTAGGTGTGGCTCTGTTTTTTAATCCTCGAGCTACACGGAACCAGGTAAAAGATAATAGACCTAAGGCAAAAACTACTACAAAGAGATGGAGACTATTGGTAAGGAACTTGCTATAATCGAGGCTACAACTGATGCAACATGGGCAACATCAGTTGATGCAGCTGTGAAAGTTGCAAATACATTTGCATTACTTGAAGAGGGAATATAAGACATTGATCAGAATTGATAAGTGACAATGGTTGAAGAAGTAGGTGAAGTGCAGAAGGTGGTTGAGAATTATCCTAATTCGACAATGAAACAAGTCACTAGGTCTCCGGCCAAGAATCTTAACCACAAGGCTCCTAAGTTTAATCTTAGTGGACAAGGGATTGAATCAGCATTGCAAAAGGATTCCACATCACAATGGGTTAATAGAACTTTTGGACAAGGTGTTACTACCAATCAATCGAACTGTTGACACAAATGCAACAGGTGAATTGAACAATGCAGTTGACAAAATACAATGGTTACACAACATCAATGTTGAAGCTCCAATAATAGGATTGTCAGCTAGGGAGCAGTTTCATAATATTGATACAGAGGTTACACAAGATAAAGTTTGTTCAGATATTCACACTGTTGATGGAAAGCACTTGGAACACAATGGAATAGTACATCTGGAAAATAGGGCAACAGTCCAACCAGGTTTGGAATCAATATATGAGATGCAATACAGGATGTTGCAACAATCTTTGGGAGCTGGAACTCAGAACTCCATGGTGCTGAAGGATGCAAATTAAGATGACTTTCACCATGCTATCATACCTCATCAAGAAGTGCAATTGAGCTTACTACTATGCCATGTTCGTTTGATACTGGACAACCACTTCATATTCAACTCAACATTCCCTTGAAGACACCTATCCAAGTCTTACATGATTTTGTAACTCATAATGTTGCACCAGTTGACATTTAGCAGGCAATGGGAGACAATGAACAATTTTAGGAAGAGGGGGATGATGAATCCCTAGCAGGAAACTTCAAGGCAGTAGCAATGGAAGCTGATTTATCTCCTAGGGCTTGGGAAAATAGTAGTAAAAGGGGAAGGAAACAAGGACAACACAAAGAGATGCATCAACCAAAATGAAGTTTGCCTAGAAGGGCAACGTCACAAACTAAATGATGATAAAGACTCTAATTTGGAACATAAGGTGTGTCAATACACAATAGGCCTTTCAGAGAGTAATCAATATGGAAAGAGAACACGGCTTCTTAGTTATTTCTTTGATGGAGCCTTTCTAGAATTGTAGATGCATTCATAGTTACAGGAGGAGACTAGGAATGGATGTTGTTATATCAAATATTAATGGTAAAATTTGGCTGTTCTTTGATGCAGTTGTTGAATGGGAATTAGTGATTGACACTGAGCATCAAGTTACTGTTAAGATATATAATCATGACATAGGCCAGCACATCATCATGACTTTTGTGTTTGCTAAATATTCATCACTTGAGCGACTGGAACTGTGGGACAATTTGTACTACTTAGCTAGTGATATAGAAATGCCTTGAGTAATTGGAGGTGATTTCAATGTGATTTTACATGAAGATAAAAAGATAGGAGGCTTGCCAGCGTATCCTCCTGAATATGAAGATTTTGCATTCTGTGTTAACCCCTGCAGTCTGTTTGATCTTGGGTACAAAGGCAGTCCTTTCACTTGGTGGAATGGTAGACCAAATGCACAATGCATTTTCAAGATTTGGATAGGATCCTTGTCAATTTCCCTTTCCAGAATATCTTCCCAAATATATAAGTTGAGCACCTAATAAGGACTGGCTCTGATCATGCCCCATTGTTAATGAATTGTGGGCAGGAGGCTATGCACTTTGTTAAACCTTTTAAGTTCCTCAACTTCTGGATTAAAAATGACACTTTCAAACAAGCGGTAAAGCAGAAGTGGGTGGCAGATTTTATAGGTGATCCTTTCTTGATGTTCAATCAGAAGTTAAAGAGAGTTAAGACAACCCTATCACAATGGAGTAAACTAACTTTTGGAGATATCTTCAAGCAGCTGGCTATTAGGGAGGATATTGTTAGGGTTAAGGAGATACTTTTTGAAGAGGAGCCAACAATTGAAAATAGAATTGTTCTTCAACAAGCACAGGCAGAATTGAAAATATACCTTAGCATTGAGGAACAATTATGGAAATAAAAGGCAGGAATTCACTGGTTTGCTAAAGGAGATAGAAACACAAGATTCTTTCACAATCATATAAATGGAAAGAGGCAGAAATTGAAGATCAAAAGAATCTAGAATACATATGGTGATTGGCTAGAAAGCCAAGAAACTATGGCTACTACTGCAATGGAACATTTTAACAAACAATGCACAGAACAAATGAATACCATAAATTTTGACTTACTTAACAATGTACCTTCTATGGTCATTATTTAACAGAATTTGGAATTGTGCAAGTTTCTTGCCATGAATGAAGTCAAAGATACACTCTTTGCATTGGCTGATGATAGTGCAAGTGGACTGGATGGCTTCACTGGATTGTTCTACCAAACATGCTGGAACATTATAGGAGAAGGCATATTCTTGCTACTATAGGAGTTCTATGGGGGGCTACATTGCCAAAATCCATAACACATACAAACCTAGTGCTACTGCCTAAGAAAACACAATTTTATACATTCTCAGACTTTAGACCTATAAGTCTAAGTAATTTCATCAACAAGGTAATCTCTAGGGTGTTACATGACAGACTGGATAAGATACTACCATCATTGATCTCTCCCAACCAACCTGTCTTTGTGAAAGGAAGGAGTATTTTGAAAATATATTGCTCACACAAGAAATTACCACTGACATAAGGTTGAGAGGGAAACCAGCCAATGTGGTTATCAAGATTGATATGGCTAAGGATTATGATAGGGTTTCTTGAAAATATATTTTGCATGTATCGAGAAAAATAGGGTTTGCTTAACATTTTATCAACATGATAGGGAACTTATTGAACAATAATTAGTATTCAGTACTGATAAATGGACAAGCTTCAGGTTTCTTCAGGTCCAGTAGAGGGGTGAAACAAGGTGATACCATTCTTCAACTTTATTCATCCTGTCTGTAGAGGTACTATCAAGATCACTGAATAAACTGTTCACAGACAAGAAGTTCAATGGATTTGGAATGCCAAAGTGGACAGATCCATTAAACCACTTGGCTTATGCAGATGATACAATAACCTTTTTATCTACTGACCCTTATTCTTTACAGAAATTGGTTGAAGTGGTCACACAGTATGAACAGACTTCTGGCCAGCTTATTAACAAGTCTAAGAGCTCCTATTATATGCATGCAAAAGTAGCAAGGAACTTATCTAATTCAGTGGGTTCTATAACTGGCTTCCAAAAAGGAAACTTCCCATTTACTTATCTACAGTGTCCAATGTTCTACACAAGGAGAAGGAAGGATTACTATAATGATCTCATAAAAAAGGTCAAGGCAAAACTACATTCTTACAAGGGGAAACTATTACCTTTTGGAGGCAAAGCTACACTTATAACTAGTGTACTTCAAAGCTTACCTACTCACATCCTTTCAGTAGTGGATCCTCCAAACAATATTCTTGAATATCTACACAAGATGTTCTCTAGATTCTTTTGGAATACAACTGAAGAAGGAAGAAGTAGGCACTGGACCAAGTGGCTGAAATTGTGTCTTTCTAAGGAGGAAGGGGGACTAGGGTTCAGGTCCCTGCTTGATGTATCAAAATCACTATTTGTAAAACTGTGGTGGAAGTTCAGAACACTAAGTCAATATGGTCAAACTTCATGTGGAATAAATACCGCAAGAAGGAAATTCCTACTGTGGTACAATTTAGAGGAGGATCCCATGTGTGGAGGAAAATGTTGGAGGCAAGAGAAGAGGTCGAGCATGAAATCCTATTGCAAATGAATAGGGGTTCCACAAATGTTTGGCATGAAAATTGAACTGGAATTGAAGCTCTATATCATATACACCAGATTTTAATATCAATGAAGAATTACAAGAGGTGGCAGAATTGAGAACATATAATGGATGGGATGATCAACTACTGGATCAAACATTCACAAAAGAAATAGCTGACCACATAAGGCAAGAAGTTGACTTCGACAATACTGATGAATACTGGGATACTCCGAAATGGATGCCAACAGCTTTAGGTAAATTTACGGTTGGTAGTGCATGGCACATCTTAATACATAGGAAACCCAAAACTCCAGAATAAAAATCTCTATGGACTAAAGGATTACCCTTCAAAATATCTTTTTTCCTATGGAGATTATGGAGAGGAAAGGTTCCAACAGATGACTTATAGAGAAGAAATGGATATCACACTATCTCAAAATGTTGGTGCTGCTTTCCTCCTCAAGAAGAAACACTGCAACATATTTTCCTTAACAATTCAACTGCTTCAGGAGTGTGGAAAGTCTTCTTGCAGGCTGCTGAGATTGTAGTCAACTTGGTACAAATTCATCAAGTGATTAGGGCATGGTAGAGTGCTGACTTTTGTCCTAAGCTAAGGTCACTGTTTTCAGGATGCCCCAGCCATTATATCCTGGGACCTTTGGAAGAGAAGGAACACTATAAAGCATGGTGGAATAGCTGTCTCTTTTAATAGGGTAGTGCATGAAGTTAATAAAACACTTCATTATCTTACTAGATTAAGGTTTCATTGGCTACAAAATATACCTCTTCGTTGGCCAGATATGATTAAGTTTTTTGAGAACTATAAACCATATATTATCACAAAAAATAGTTAAATGGCAGCTACCTTTCGAGAGATGGTTCAAGTGCAATACAGATGGTACTTCTCGCGGAAATCCATGCCCAAGCTCATATGGTTTTTGTGTAAGGGATTCTGCTGGAGATATGGTTTTTGCAAAGGCAGAGTAGATTGGGGTTTCAATAAACATGGTGGAAGAGGCAAAGGCAATTATGGAAGGGCTCTCATATTGTTTTCAAATGAACATACATCCCCTAATAATTGAGACTGACTCAATAGTTATGAAGAAGACTATTGAAGGTGATTGGGAGGTACCTTGGGGCATAAGCAAAGAAGTGAAGAAGATTAAGCAAATGAAGGATCAATTCAATGTTATCATTCAGCATGTCCTAAGGGAGGGGAATGCAGTAGAAGATTATCTAGCTAACATTGTGTTTTCTTTTGCAGATACATTAGAATTTCAATCATTCCATGATTTTCCAAACGCTAGTAAGACACTAATCAACCAAGACAAATCTCAGATACCAAATCTAAGGGTTAGGAACAAATCAAGGAATTCATGACTGGTGTTATGTATATGATGCCTACCTGCAAAAGTTCCAGATTATTTTCCTTCTTATATCATTTGACCACTGCAAAGACAATCTATCTTCCAGTGCTCTTACTATGGAAACAGGCTGAACCTGAAAGTGATTTGAAACACCTTCGCAACTCGAATGCCAGCAACTAACCATTTGCATTTTCTAAATTTCTACAGGTTGCTTTACCATTCATGACATGGCTGAGCTGCTTGAATATTTGAAAACTCGTTTCTGAGAAGGATGCATTGAAAATACATTTGTTATCAAAGCTTTGTACTGACATTTTAAGCCAAGGAATTCTGGGAAAGTAGAACACAGTTAGGCTACGCTACACTCGACATGTCTGCTACTATAAATTGTTGTATCGTTTACCAGTGGTATTAGCATTTTATAATGGTCAGTTTGGATATGGTACAACCACTATTGGGATGATGTTATCTGTCTCTTTATGGCTTATCATGCTAGATATTTCATCAACTATTTGGTTTAGTCACATTGACCATAAATTACATGCTTGTAAACAAATTTGGTTGGTATTCTGGAGATATATCACTGGCACACAAAATGATCTACAGTCCTACCAAGATGATTTAAAGAGGTATAATATGGTGTGGTTTAGCTGTTGTGGATTAATAAATGAGTCATACGTTGAAGTGCAAAAATATGCGCCTAGTGAGAGCCTTATTGGTGCTACAAGGAATGTTTTGCAATTACTATGTGAATTCATAACAATCACTATCAGCTCGACATCTTGGAATGCAGAATATATATTTCTCTTATTACAATGTACTATTTCTACTTTTGTCATATTTAGCAACAACAAATTGTTTGTATTTTTACTTTCACTTGGACAATTTGTAAGATTTGAACCCATTTTGGGATTTATAATATATATTTACTACTAGGTGCATAACCTAGTAGTATAGTTTCCAAAAAAAAAGGGAATAGAATATGGGTCGCCTCCCAAGAAGCGTCTCATTTAACTTTGCGGCACGACGCAGAATACCCCCAAGTGAAATGAATGACCGCCACGACGTGGCTATCTCTAGCTTTTCCCAAGTAGTGATTCACCCGGTGACCATTGACTCAGAATACTTCATTGTTCTTGTTCTTCAAGTCTAATGCACCAAAAGGTGTCACACCCACAATTTTAAAAGGATCACTCCATTTGGATTTTAGCTTCCCGGGAAACATCCTCAACCTTGAATTGAACAATAACACAAGATCTCCCACCATGAACTCTTTATTCCAAATGTATTTGTCATGAAGATATTTTATCTTTTCTTTGTACAAGGAAGAACTTGTATAAGCATGTTACCGGAACTCATTCAATTCATTCAAGTGTGCAACCCTCAAGTTAGCTGCTACATCCCAATCAAGATTCAACTTCTTTAGAGCCCATATGGCCTTATGCTCTAGTTTCACCGGAAGATGACAAGTTTTTCCGAACACCAACCGCTATGGTGACATTCTGATAGGTGTTTTGTAAGCCGTCCGATAATCCCATAATACATCATCAAGCTTCTTGGACCAATCCGTCCGATTAGCATTCACCGTTTTGGACAAGATACTCTTTATCTCCCGGTTAGAGACTTTCACTTGCCCACTAGCTTGTGGGTGATAAGGAGTCGTGACTTTGTGAGTAACACCATACTTGCCAAGTATAGTGTCGAAAGCCTTGTTACAAAAATGTGACCCCCCATCATTTATAATTACACGTGGAGTACCAAACCTTTTGAAAATATTCTTTTTCAAGAAAGCTACCACACTTCTCGCCTCATTGTTGGGTAAAGCAACGACTTCAACCCATTTGGACACATAATCCACTACGGCCAAGATGTAGGTGTTTCCACAAGAACTCACAAAAGGGACCGTGAAGTCCATACCCCGCACATCGAAAATATCAATCTCCAAAATGGTTGTGAGAGGCATTTCATTCTTCTTTGAGATTTCACCGGCCCGTTGACATTCATCACATCTTTTCACTAACTCACTTGCATCCTTGTAAAGAATGGGTCAATAGAAACCACAACTAAGCACTTTGGTTGCCGTTCTCACTCCACCATCATGACCACCATATGTGAAGAATGACAAGCCCCAAGAATTTCACCTTGCTCATATTCCGGTACACATCTTCTAATCACCCCATCCGTACAAATCCGGAAAAGGTATGGTTCATCCCAATAATAATCTTGACAATCTTTGAGCTTCTTCCTTTGGCTTGAAGAGAACTCATCCGGAATGATTCCACACACAAGAAAATTTGCTAAATCTGTGAACCATGGCACCTCTTTCATTGAAATAGCCAAGAGTTGCTCATTGGGTAAGGAATCATAGATTTCTAGGCCATCATGTGGCCTCCCCTCCTCCTCCAAACGAGACAAGTGGTCCGCCACTTGGTTTTCACTACCTTTCCTATCTTGGATGTCAATATAATATTCTTGCAACAAGAGCACCCATCTTATCAACTGGGCTTTGGATTCCTTTTTGCTCATAAGGTAACGAAGCACCGCATGATCCATGTGGACAATGACTTTTACACATATCAAGTATGAGCGGAACTTCTCAATTGCAAACACAACAGCAAGGAGCTCTTTATCCGTAATGGTATAGTTTGACCTGGGAATTATTCATGGTCTTACTAGAGTAGTAGACCAGATGAAAGATTTTGTTGATGCGTTGTCCCAAAATAGACCCAATCATTATGTCACTTGCATCACACATGAGTTCAAAAGGGACACTCCATTATAGAGCGGTGATGATGGGGGTGGTTGTCAACTTGAGCTTCAATAATTTAAAAGCTCTCATGCAATCATCATAGAAGTTAAACTTAGCATCCGTCTCAAGAAGCTTGCACAACGGGTTTACCACCTAAGAGAAGTCTTTGATGAAGCGCCGGTAAAAACCCGTGTGGCCTAAAATATTCCGCACACCCTTCACCGAAGTTGGAGGTGAAAGCTTAGAAATCACCTCAATCGTTGCCTTGTCAACTTCAATTCCATTCCTTGAGATTTTGTGGCCAAGGACAATACCTTCCTCGACCATGAAATGACATTTCTCCCAATTAAACACCAAATTTATTTCTTCACATCTAGACAACACTTTATCCAAATTTACAAGACAATCATCAAAAGAGTCTCTAACCACCGAGAAGTCATCCATGAAAACTTCAAGTTATTCCTCTACCATGTCCGTGAAAATAGCCATCATATACCTCTAAAATGTCGCGGTGCATTACATAAACCAATGGCATCCGCTTGAAAGCGAAAGTACCATAGGGACATGTAAAGGTTGTTTTCTCTTGATCTTCCAGAGCAAAGAGAATTTTGTTGTAACCCGAGTACCCATCATGAAAGGAATAGAAAGCACGGCCAGCCAGTCTATCGAGCATTTGTTCTAAGAAAGGAAGTGGAAAGTGATCCTTCCTTGTGACTTTGTTTAGCTTGCGATAGTCCATAGACACCCTCCAACCGGTCACCGTTCTTGTAGGGATCAACTCATTATTTTCATTAGTGACCACCGTCATGCCCCCTTCTTTGGGACACATTGAACCGGAGACGTCCACGAACTACCGGAGATGGGGTAGACAACCCTGGCATCCAGCCACTTGATAATCTCTTTCTTGACAACTTCTTGCATAGCCTCATTGAGTCTCCTTTAATGTTCAATAGATGGTTGGGCACCATCCTCCAACTTGATATTATGCATGCAAAAAGTGGGGCTTATCCCCCGAATATCCGCCAAGGTCCATCCAATAGCCTTCTTCTTCTTTTGTAGCACCGCCAATATGGAATCTACATGCACGTTAGTCAAATAAAAGGAAAGAATAACCGGTAAAGTAGAACGAGGACCAAGAAATTCTTACCGAAGATGTGGAGGCAATAGCTTCAACTCCAAGGTAGGAGGATATTCAATGGAAGGCTTTGTAGGAGGAGTTGTCCTATTTTCAAGATCCAGGGATAATTTCCAGGGTGCATAGTTGTAAGACCCCATTCCTGGGAAAGAGTTCACGCATTCCATGAAGCCATCCATCTTGTCATCATCAAAGTTGATCAATACATCCTCCAACATATCACCAACATTAATTGTAGCACTTGTTTCATAAATAATAACATCGATCACCAAGTCCACAAAAGAGCACACCTCATTGCTATTTGGTTGCCGCAAGGTAATTTCTTCAGGTTCAATATCAGAAAGAGCCTTCCCCATAGCAAAGAAAGGTCTCCCAAGAATAATCGGTACTTCATAATCAACCTCACAATCTAGAATGATAGAATCCGCTGGAAGAATGAATTTATCAACACGAACCAAGACATTTTCAATCACTCTTAACGACCTCTTCATAGTACGATCGGCCATTTACAATCTCATAGAGGTGGGTCTTGGTTTCCCAATTCCCAAAGTTTTAAAACCCCGAATAGGGAATCAAATTCATACTTGCCCAAGATCACAAAGAGCTTTAGCAAACTCGGCACTCCCAATTGTAAACGGAATCGTGAAAGCATCGGGATCCTCCAACTTAGGAGCCATTGAATGCACAGTTGCACTCACTTGATGAGTGACTTTGATGGTTTCAAAATTCATTGACCGCTTCTTTGTCACAAGATCCTTCATAAGCTTTGCATAACCGGGCATATTTTCCAAGGCTTCAACTCATGGCACATTGATTGAGAGACTATTCATCATTTGAATGAACTTCTTGAATTGATTTTCACCATTTTTATTGGCATGTCTTTGAGGGTATGGAGGTGGAGGCTTAGGCAATGGTGCCTTAGCTTTTGTCACTACCGGCTCTGGCATGTCAATATTGTGTTCCCTAAATGGGTTCACCTCCTCTTGAGTCTCTTCCACACTATCATCAATGTCAATCCGAACTTCATCATTAGGTTGCACCACATTGTTCAGGATCTCCTCTTCTTGCATCACTTGATCATCATCAACAAGTTGCCTTTGACTTGAGGTGGGTGCATTCTCACCTCTTTAACTTCTTGTGATAACTGCCGTGGCATGCCCTGTGTCGTTACCACCCTTTGGGTTTACCACCGTATAACTCGTTAGTGCCCCATTTGGAGGAGAATTTAAGGCTTGAGAGATTTGGCCCATTTGAACTTCTAGGTTACTGATTGATGTGTTGTGTAAGGCAAGTTAGGCATCTAAATCAGCATTGTTTCCATCATTTGCTTGAACATATTTTCAATACGCCCCATCTCATTATTTAAAGAACTTGAACCATGGGAAGGATAAGGAGGTGGGTTGCTTGGTTGTTGGTACATTGGGGACCTTTGAAAACTCGACCCTTGGTTGCCTTGATTGTTGTTCCATCCGCCTTGATTGTTACCTCTCCAATTTCCTTGGTTGTTTCCACTCCAATTTCTGTGATTGTTGTTATTATGTCAATTCCCTTGATTGTTTCCTCCACTCCAATTTACTTGATTGCTAGAATTCCAATTACCTTTATTGTTTTGAGGTCGCCATTGTTGTTTGCTTGGGCCTTGGAAGTTGTTTCGTTGACCTTGAAAATTATTCACATATTGCACCTCCTCTTCTTGCTCATTATAAAAATCATCTTGCTCAAAACTAACATCTTCTTGCACATAGTTCTCCACTCGATTTTGCACTTGTGGACCCTTGGTCCTCATATTGTTCACTATCATGTTAACTCCTTCCATAGCATTGACTTGCTTGGGAATTTGCACTTGATTTAGTTGGCCCTTTGCTAGTTAAGTCAAGATAGTTGTCAATTCGGCAATGGCTTACCCATGGTCTTGCAATTCTTTGTGAAGGTAGATCATATTTGGGTCACCTTATGGAACATTGGCCCGGGATTGCCAAGTCGACGACGTTTCCTCCATCTCATCCAAAATCTCACACGCCTACGGTAGTCATAAAGTTCCCAACGACTAGTTGATTCACTACACATTGGTTGGTTGTGTTAATCTCACGATAGAATGTTTGTTGAATCATGTTCTCCCTCATATCATTGTTGGTACATTCCTTGACCATAGTTCTATAGTGTTCCCATATCTCGCATAGTGGTTCATTCTGCTCTTTCTTGAATGCTAAGATCTCATCTCGAAGTGTAGTCATGTGCCCGATAGAGAAGAACTTAGAAATGAACTTTTCCGCCAACTCATCCCAAGAGAGAAGGGAGAAAGCCTTAGCCTCAATGCATCCTCGGAGACATTTGTTTTCTTGCTCCTCCAACAAGTGTCCACAAATCCCTTCAAATGTTTGTAAGCATTTTGTGCTGGAGCACCGGTAAAGAATCCCCGTTTCTCAAGCAAAGTGAGCATCACATTGGTGATTTGAAAGTTGCCTGCCCTAATACGGGGAGGGACTATTGCACTAGCATAACCTTCATTGGAAATATCTAGTGTGGAGCCGCTCGTGGTGGAGGTGGGAGTGGAATGGGAACATTTTCATGAGGTACCCGACCTCTCCGATTAGCTTGTGGCTCATGAGGTACCTCCTCTACTTGCTCGTCCTTCACATCTAAATCTCCCAAAGTCAAATTTCCGAGCTCATTGTTCGCCATGGTTGTACCTAATATTTCTCACACAAGTCAGCAACACGGAAGGAAAAGAAGATATTCCAAAAACAAATCCAAATATATAGCTAACACCGTTTTAACTCCCCGACAACAGTGCCAAAAATTGATCCACGTCCAATCCGCACTCAATAGTGAGTGTAAACGGTCATTGGAAGAATAGTACCCAATAAGAGTCGGGGTCGATTTTCACAGGGAGTTACACTGGGTGTTAGGAGTATACACTTGACGAGAGTGAATGGATTAACTAAATTTGCACTTTCACAAAAGGTTTTGATTTCTAATTCTACTTTTACTCTAACAATTATAAGCTAAGAGAAGAAACTAGAAGCGAATGATTATTTTTGGTGTTTTTTCAAATAGTTAAAAAGCCTAGGGATGTGACCATGACCTAGGTGTTCGCCTAATGGGTTAAATACGTTAATACTTATTTTGTTGATTGGGGTGTAATATAGCTCTCAATTCTACGTTACCCACTCAATACCTCTTGGTCAAAGAGTTATTTTGCCCAATTTGGCTTTCTCAAATCCAAATGAGTATCAAACAAAATAGTTGATATGAGCTCAAGTCGGGTTCTTACTATCTCTTGTTTGAACCCTTTAATTAGGCTAATCAAACCCTCAATTAACCCAATTCCTTGTTAGCCAAGTTATCCTAGACTAGGTCCCTCTTTCTCAAGTAGAGACTAAGTCAAAAAGGCATGAATCAATATTTGCAATCATTAATTCTAAAATTGAAGCGTGAAATAAGCTAAATAATCAACACCCAATCATAAACAAGCAATATATTACGTACCCATGAGATTTACACACTAGGGTTGGGTCACAACCCTAGTAAGAATCTTGCTACTCATAGTGGGAATTGAAAAAAATAAAGAAGAAAAGCTAATTAAACCCATAATCAAAGATTAAATTAATAAAATATAATGTTTAAACACTAAAATAATCGCAAACTTCCTAAAATGGAAAAATGAAACGGCTATAGCAACTCAAACTTCGAAACTTGACCTAAAAATGTGAAACTCGTCTATTTGTAGTGGGCCAATATTCGCTGACAAAAATGCCCCTCGGGACATTTCCATGTGTGGTTCGCTTATTTCTTCAGTTGGCAGGAGATTGGGTTCTGCAGCCGCACATTTCTGGATTGTAGCGGCGAAGTATCTTCTGCGGCCGTACAATTCTTGTGCGGTCTGCACTTCAGCAAAGCTTCAGGACTTGGTCTTTTGCACACTCTCTGAACTTTGAATAATTCAGTGCAGACCTTGTTCTGCGGCCACACATTGGCCAAAGTTCTGCTGGGTGCTTTTACTTGGTCTGCGGCCGCAGATGAAATTCTGCGGTCCGCACTTTCTTCTGCGGACCGCACTTCTTTGCTTCTGTGCCCTTTATCGCCATGTGATTCGGAACACTCCTTTTTTAGTCGGATTTCATCATGGGAGGCCAAACTTCTAATATTCCTACAACTTGCACAATTTCATTAGTTCGAGAACATAAATCAATACTTTCAGACTAAAACAAAAGCAAAAATATACTAATAACTAGTCAAAATCCCCACTTATCAACCCTCTCTTCATCTTGGCAGCTGAACTTCTATCCAAAGTGCACAACAATGTCCACATGAAAAACAGGTACATTGGCTTAAATATGAATTCTAATATTCCCAAAGTTAATTATCTTGTATATGCCGACGTTGTTATCATCTTCACTTCATGGGACAAGTACTCTCCTACCCTTATCCATAGACAATTGAGAAAACATGAAATAATCTCATACCAAAAGATTAACTCTGAAAAAAATCTGTTTCTTAATTGCTGCCCGTGCCACTAATAAAGTGAGGAGAAGGATCAAGAATATCATTGGTTTCAAACACCAAGACTTCTCCTTCACTTATTTGGGCTATCCAGTTTACACCACGAGAAAGACAATTACTCGTTTTGCTGATATTACCACCAAAGTTTTGAGAAAAACAGGAGGGTGGCAGGGAAGGCTTCTCTCTCCTGGTGGGAGGCTAGTTATCATTCAACAAATTTTTACAATTACAAACTAAGCACTTATTGGCCCTGACGTGCGTAGTATATTTTATTAGCCTCACATTTTTTATAAGTGAAAAAAGGTGACAAATAATTAAATTACTATAATGATATCACATTAAAACACACACAAAATTTAAAATAGTACTACAACCTCAACATTGAGTTTTTATTCTTAAAATGTATTCATAATAGCCTCATTAAAATTAGTACACTAAATATGTCTTTTTTCACAAATAATTTGATTTACTTATTGTCAACTTTGATAAAGAAAGGAATTCTAGCTCAAGCGGTTCTGTAGCTCCATAATTTGTTAGAGGTCAGGGGTTCAAGCCTAAGCCTGTTATGAACTCGATTTGAACTCTGGACCTCTAGTCTAAATTTGTAGTGTTTGGCCAGCAGATCACTAAGCGCTTTTTTGCTCAAATGGTGTCTTCCATAAGGTGGATCCACATAAGTTTTTGGCTGCTATCTCTCCTTCAAAAGTTGTTTTAAACAAAATAAAAAAACATGTAGCAAACTTGTTTACCATTCGAGCTCATGGAGCAAATTATGCTAACTTAAGGATTTAATTCCCTTGCTAACTTACGAGTCTATGGGCTTCTTTCATCACGGTAAAGTACCAATATGCTAGAAAATGGAGCTCTACTCAATCATAGAGCTGCAAAAAGCTCCTGGAGAGTAGAAAGAAAGCTGAGCCATATATGATATGGAAAGCTAATAAAGGAAATTCATTCTTTTGGTGGCACAACTGGACAGGACTTGGTCTTTTAGCTCTTGTACTACAACCTGGGAACTATGGAAGAGAAGACGTGCTATCAGATATGGAAAAACTCAAATTATTCAGCAGATTATTTTGTAATATTTCAGATAACCATTCCCCCATTATTTATGGTGTTCCAGTATACTGGCACAAGCCCCCTTCCCCAACCACTAAAGTCAATACATATGAAAGCTTTTTATGGAGAGAGAGGCATAATCAGAAGGGAAGGTGGATCAATGGTGCTTGCCTTCTAAGAATGTAATAGTCAAAGCATAAAAATTTTGTCCAAAATTTACGGCGCTTTACAGAGAATAAACATGAATGGGAAAAATGTCTAAACAGCTTTTATAATTTCTAGATGTCTTAATAAGTAAGTTACGTGGACTATTTCTTATATTTATGCGACCAAAAGAATAAGAGAAGAAAAAGGAAAAGCATAAAACCAAGATTGAAAGTCTTAAATGATGATACTGATACTTTGTCATCTTCCTCCTCTTCCTCTTCATCCTCTTTCTTTTCTGCTTCTGCTCTTGCTGTTGCTGCTTCTTCTCCTTTCTCTTTTTCTTCTGCTTCTACTTCTGCCCCTATTGCTACTTTTACTTCTGCCGCTGCTGCTGCTGCTGCTGCTTCTTCTTCTTCTTCTTCTTCTTCTTCTCCCTTCTCTTTTTCTTCTGCTTCTACTTCTGCCCCTACTGCTACTTCTACTTCTGCCGCTTCTTCTTCTTCTTCTTCTTCTTCTTCTTCTTCTTCTTCCTTCTCTTTTTCTTCTGCTTCTACTTTTGGTGCTGTTGCTGCTTCTTTTTTACCTTCTTCTGCTTCTCCTTTTGCTGTTGCTGCTTCTTCTTCTCCTTTGTCTTTTTCTTCTGCTTCTACTTCTGATGCTGCTTCTTCTTCTACTTCTTTCTCTTCCTCTTCATATTCCTCTTCTTTTTCTTTTTGTTCCCTTTTTTTTTAACAACAATAATGATGTATTTGGATTAATGTAACATAACATAAAGATATAAACATATTTTGCAGTTATAACAACAATAACATAATGAATTAAACTCAAAAATTGAATGAGTTTATCAAGAAAGAAAAAATTGAAAATTAAAAAGAAAGACATACCGAGAGTAATGTGGAAAAAAATAGACCTTGAGATTGTCACATCCTGAAGTTGCTTCTACTTCTTCCTTAATCTCCAAAGCTGAAGCCTTGAGATTATCATCACAATAGATCACCTTGATTGATGCAAGTGTTTCAATATCCACAAAACTGTCAGGAATCTTCTCAAGCAATTCAACAGATTTTAGCACTAAACTCTCAAGCATGGGAAATGATGATGATTCTGAGACATGCCATCCCCTAAGATGAACGCCTCGAAATTTTAAGATTTTGAGTACCGGGAACTCCATATCTCTCACGTCCCACTCGTCTTGCTCGAATATACACCCTTCAAATATCAGTCTTTGAAGGTTGGGTAACCCAGCGATTGTGGAAGTTGCACTTGTTAATATACTAACTTGGCGGAGGATCAACTCTTTGAGACTTGAAGGTAAATAATACTTGGTGATATTACACATCGAACTAAGCACGAGGGATTGAAGCTGTGTAAGAACATCCAATTTCAGAACGAGAGAGTCAGCTTCATCAAAATCATTATCAGTTATTATGAGGAGAAGTTTTTGAAGATTGGGAAACCTCTCAATTAACTCTATATCCTCACGATGTAAACACATGCCTTTAAATGCCCTCAAATTCTCCAACTTAGACGGACCTTCTTCAGAAACTGCAAATATCTCACCAGGTAAGAGTGTTTCTAGGTCTACATGCTTTAGTTTCGTCATCTTCCAAATATGAGGTGTCCCTTCTCCTGATATCTCAGTATCCACAAGTAAAGTTTCTAGGTCGCACATGTGTGATACCCACTCGAAAAAAAACTTTTCGAAACACATTCCCAGGTATCTCAAGTAAACTAGTGATTGCAGTATATCAACTATATTCGTATAATCCCCTGGAATGCAGTTCTTGAAATCCAACACTCTAAGAAGTTTTAAGTCTCCAACTGACGAGAAATGATAGGAACGAGATAAATATTCTTCAGAAACAGTACCGTAAAAATTAGACTCAGTATTCCAAAAATCTTTATAAGCAAGAAAATCATCCACGTTATTAGTAACAAAGAACGATTTAAGATCTTGTCCAAAAGATGTTCCTTTTTTGGAGCCGCTTGTGAGGAATCTATCTACTTTGTTGTTGAATCTCTGCAAATCATGACGAAGCTTATGGTCGAGGTGAATGCACACTCGATGTTCCTCATCATATGAAGGTTGATATTGATTATGTATCCCTATAGCTTGCATGAACTTTTCTTCTTTAGCTTTGTTTAAGACAAAGTCACGCACTAGATCGTGAATTTGCAAGTACTTCACCTTGCCATCAAAGGTCGTCTTTGAAACCATTAGTAGGCTACTAGAAATTATATCGATCAAGTAACCTTCAGCTACCTCCTCCAATCCTCTCTCATCACTACATTGAACGAGGCCTTCGGCCATCCAGAGTAACATCAATTTAGATGCTCCAAATTTTTCATCCTCCCTAAATACTCCCATAGTTAGAAGGCAATGTCTCAAATGATCTGGTAAATAGCTGTAACTTAATTGTACTGCCAAGTTGCTCTCACTTTCAACTGCTCCAAGATGAGACTTTAAATTGTTTGCAACTTCACACCACTCTGAGACATTCCTTTCTTTCTTTGCCAGAATTCCACCAATCAAAACAACTGTAAGAGGCAGTCCTTTACAATATTCCGCAATTTGTACCCCAACATCCTGGAATTCAGGAGGGCAAGTTTCCTTTTGAAATGCTTTTTTCTTCAACAATTTCCAGCTCGCTTCCCTGGTTAGGAATCGAGGGGAATAAGGATTGGTACAGTGCTTGATTTCCATTGCCACATGTTCAAGTCGAGTTGTTAACATGATTCTGCTTCCTTGTTTACCGATTGGAAAACATAATCTTAACTCATCCCATGCCTTTACTTCCCATACATCATCCAAGACAATGAGATATCTTTTGCCTATTAAACACTTACGCAACATATCGGCTATGTCACTCTCCTTATCTCCATTGTACTTAACACCTGTAACTTGCTTATAGATATCCCTCAACAGCTCTCTCACATCATATGATTGAGAAATGGTAAGCCATGCTCGAACATCAAAGTGAGAAACAATAGAAGAATCGTTGAATATCTTTCTGGCCAAAGTGGTCTTTCCCAGACCAGGCATGCCAAAAATAGAGACAATATCCCGTTCCCTTATTCCTCTGGTCAGTAGCTTAATTATCTTGTCAGCATCATCCTCAAGCCCCACAGGTTCCTCTTCAGTTACTTGAGTAGTTGGTCTAGGAGTTAGAGCACTCTCATCAATGTTGACATCCTCCATCCTAATTAGCTTGATCTATTTTCTGGTTGTTGAGGTTGAAATGCTTGCTGTCAAAGAGCAGTATGCCTAACATTAGTAAGAGCAACGACATATCTCCAGTAAGCAATAAAAAACCAATAAGTTTGGACGAAGAACCATAAAGATCAGGAAAAAATAATGGGTGCAAACAATGGTAACATTCCAGTTAGACTTTGTAAAAAAACCATTTGGAACTCTTAATTCTCTGACATAGATTTGTAAAAAAACCATTTGGAACTCTTCATTGTTTCTTTAATCATCAATCCAGCTCGCGAAAACCTAATGCAAAATTCCCCTTATGTGCGAATTAGATCAAAATATTCCCGTTTCCAGATTCAGATTCCTTTACATAGATCTATAAATTCCCAGTTCAATTAAACATTTATAATTATTTTTTATTTCATTCATTATTAATCCAGCTTACTAAAATTTAGAATTCCGCATTGTATGATTTATATTTAAAATTACCATATATAGCAACATATTTCAAAATAATTGAAACAACGAATTTACAATCAGTAACAGAAACAAAACACTGTACGAGTAATCATTCCATGTTGTCTTAATTTAATTTTAATAGAAAAAAGAACTTATTGAAGTTTAAAAGCTGCCAGTTGTTTGAAAAAGGGGTAAGATCAAAAGTAAATATGCTTTCTATAGTTAAGTAAGAAAAAACACTGACCTACAGTTTTTAAGCAATGAACCTTCCGCCTTTCAGGAGCAGAGAGCTTTTAATCTATGGTGATGGAAGTTTAGTCAATGATTAGTGAGAAGGAAAAGAATGATTCTTATTATACACTAATTAATGAATGAGGCCTACTAACAACTCTGAATTATTGCCAAATATAATATTGCCCATATTCTGACTATGAATTTTAAATTATCAACGCCAGCTAGCTGTATATGTACATAATCATATCTTATGTTATTACATTATTCAATGATTTAGCTGCTGGTGAACCACCATAAACAGCTCCCCTTATGTAATATGTTTTGTTTTAATGAAATATAATCGTTTATTACCAAAAAAAAAAGATTTAGCTGCTGGTGAACTCGAGTAAGTGTTTTAGTTGTACGTTGTTGCCCCTGTTATCCAAACTCCAAAGCATTTTTTTTTTAAACACCTCCCAAATTATGTTATACATCTCATAACAAATTATGTATACATAATTCTACATATAATTCTACATTAATTATACAGCACATATACCAGGTGTATAATATAAGTGTCTACATTATACATCTCATATATAAATCATATATACATAAAATAATTGTATACGGTAAAAACCGGTTAGTCCTTCGTACGAACTGGTCGAAATGGTAATGCATTGAATCGGAGAAGTATCTTCATAATCAGGTTGAGGTCCGAAATCAGGTCACCAAGCTTCGAGCCCTATAGACCGATCATTGTCGAGCTCGAATCCAAATAGAACTATGATGCAAAGTGAAGTTATCGAGCTTATGAGGCAGAGACCGACCAACACTGACCCCGAATCAATACAAGGATCCGGGTCAGAATCGAGCTCAAGTCAAGATTGAGAGCTCGAGTCGATACCAAGCTCGAGTCGATATCGAGCTCATAGACAAGAGCCGTTGCAATCCCACTAGAGGAGAGAATCCTGGCAGGAATTATAGAAAAACTGATTTATCATAGGTCTCCCACTATGTATTTTTAATTATATCTAAAGTAGGATCCCTCCACTATAAAAGGGGATGATTATTATTTCTGTAAGGATCAAGTTTTGCGTACATTGTAACTGAGATATCATACACCCATATATTGAAGAGTTATCCCTTTTTAGCTTGATAAATTTATTCATCTTGCCTAATCTGTAAATCATCTTCTTCCCAACTTTGCTTATTTTTCATTCTCTATAGTTAACATTCGATATTTCTATTCATTCTTATGATTTGTGTCAAGTTATACCACATACCCTTAGAGCTACGTACAAATTCAAATATATCTGTTTTTCGGGTAAACAGTTTGGCGCCCACCGTAGGGCTAAGGATAGTAGTGGTTATTTGGTACGAATCTGCCAAACGCACCCTCTTATACTTGTTGTTGAAAGTATCTTTGATTTCGAATTAGGAACAACAAACTCTCAATTAATGGCTTTACCTATCGACAATGAAGCTGGCCTTCAAGGAGAAAACAATAACTTGACAACCAGGGCCGAAAGGCCGCTTGTCGATGCCGTTGGGGCCCGAGTCAAAGTACCATTAGACATCAATTCGCATGTGGCTATTGAGGAAAACCAACGTTCTGAGCCCGAAAATAGCATTCATGGTGGTACTCGATCTGCACCTCGAGACACTTATGACGTTGAGGAAAATGGAATCAGCTTGCGTATGATTTTCGAAATGTTGCAAGCTCAACAGGTAGTGATAGCTCAGTTACAGAGTCAAACACAGGTACCGAGCAGACCGGAGCCCAGTCCACCCCGAAAAATCTGCCGCGCCCCTTTTTCTCACGAAATCGGGTTTCGACATTGACAACTCTTTTAAAGGAAGGGTTATTCAAAAGAGAGAGTCGCCACCTAACGGATTAAGGTGCGTTAGGGCACCTATTTGCAAATGACTCGGGTTTACTAGTTTGCATCACCAAAGATTAGGTAATGGCTCAAATTATCTCGAGGAGAAGGTGTTAGGCACTCCTCGAGGTCCACAATGGTGGGTCCCGGCTGAACTCGAATCATGTAAATTAGTCTAAGAGAAAAGAAATAGTTTGGACAAATAAAGAAATATTTTAACAGGAATGGGGGGTCCTAAGGTTTTTAGCCTAAAGGATCACCCCATGCAACATAAATAATATTTCGTAACTTCCTCAAGATGGGGTGTTACTCATATTATTCAGCGAGTACAGATTATCATCTCCTGCTACCCGATTACTATCTTTAAGTTGTTTACGTAAAGCGCTGTATTTAATTCTAAGTCGTGCGCTATGCGTATACTACCCGTCCCATGCCTATGGTCCAGGAGGCATTTGGACCTCTATTTCAAGGTGGTTCTAGACCTTAACTTAGGCTGCTCAAAAGAAAAGAAATACTAAGTGACAGACAAAAACAGTTAGGACTCTCAAAAAGAAACAAGTATGGGCTCAGGTTAGCCTCCGCATTTAGACATTAAATGCACGCCAAACTGATTAGCATTGACAGATTTTATTAATTGCGGAATTCTATAGGCATGATATCTATGTGGTATTGAATGAACGAGCAGGCAGTCATGTATAAAATCAGTTTCTTAATACGATTATTAGAACCTACATAAATTTACCTACTGATTTTAGCATAATACGATTAAGCCTATTAGCATAGTATCTGGGTGTTTTATGCGATAGTAAATAGTGGCAAGTCACAGAAACAGACCCAGAATTATTATTTTTTAGCCCTATAAGCATGTTTTCCAATAAGAGTGAAAATACAGTATTTGGAAACTCATGAATAAACAGACAGAAATTTAATTGGTTCGAGCCTATAGGCATGCTTTCTACAATTTGATCCAGTTTTAGATCCTATAGGCATGATTTCTATAATTTGATCAGAACAGTGCGTAAACAGAAATTTGCATACATATTGGATCATACCAGAATATAATTGAACCAAGCATTGAAACTATGGACATGGTTGCTAGCACATAATAAAGTACCAATAGGCATGATTTCTATAATTTGATCAGAACAGTGCGTAAACAGAAATTTGCATACATATTGGATCATACCAGAATATAATTGAACCAAGCATTGAAACTATGGACATGGTTGCTAGCACATAATAAAGTACCAATAGGCATGATTTCTAACACATCACATATGATAACACATTGTTGGACCTATAGGCAGGATTTCTACCCATCTTATTGCAAATGTAAAATAGGAATCCCTTCCCAATTTCACTAACACTCCAGAATTGTTATTACAAATAATTATTACAGACCATAATTTAATAAATAAATTACAAAGTAAGTGTAACTATAGGGAGCCTACAGCAGGCCCAAATACACCTGGACAGGCCAGGCCTTCCACTCACAATAGCTCCAAAATGTTCATAGATACAAAATAACCAGTTGTTGAGTGATTCACTCGTATATTAAGGCTAAACATACAGAACCCAAATCCCTAGTGTGTCAGAGTTCCCAAGGGTTTCAAGAACCCGGGGCAGTACTCACACTAGAGAGATCATAGGACAGAACCTAAGTAGCCTTGGCTTTCAGCAGGCTAGGAGTAAGAATTCAGAAGGATCAGGGGAGTAGAATGGGATTAGGGAATCTACTGAAGAACAGAATCACATATTGAGCATATATGAACAAATAGTAGACATGCTTAATCCTAAGCAGACTTAATCAAGTTTTAGGAATTAAATCAATCACATGCTAACAAGTCAAGTTCATACGCAGATTCATAGTGATAACAAAAGATCCAGATTAGACTAAGTGCAGGAACTAGTGTCATAAGAAGGGATCCCATTAACTAGCAATAGGTTAGGACATATTAAAATTGCTTAAGACAGTTACTAGAGGTGTCATAATATAGTAAGAACATAGTCAAACATGTCACATTATAACAGGTTCAACAAACAGGCTTATAAATCTGTTAATGCACACATCTATACATGGTTAACCAGTCCACAGGAAAAGGTATGAGAGCATGTTTATAAACATGTTCATAACAGACTTAACTTTAAAAGATAGTCATCGATAACATTGAGCTTAAGCAGAATTTCATTAATCAACTCAAAATAGGCTCAAACATGTCTCAAACTACAAGTAATAGCATTTAGGATAACATAGTCTAATTGAAATAACACGTTGAACAAATAATCATAGTGAAATAGCAGAGGGTCTAACAACTCACTAGTTGAGATGAAACAGGGAAGAAAGGGAACTAACAGTGTGGTTTATATCACCAATAGAAGCAAGAAATTGGAGATTTCTGGCCTTGGCTTTCAGCCGGCCAGGAATCAGAATACAAAATGAGATTATTCAAGAATGGAAGCACACAAGTTTGTTATAGTAGTGAAAGATTTTCGAACTCAGAACTTCCAAGTCTCCTCTTTTTATTTTTAAAGAGGAGTGGGGATGGGTTTAAATAGTGCAGGGATTAGAACATAAACATGGAAAATAACTGAATTAAACACAAAAAAGGGCAAGTACTTAAATCAGTAAAATTGAAATCCTAAATTTTAGGTAAAAATACACAAGACCGGCAGAAAATAAGGCAAAGAATCACATAATGCGTACAATGAACATAGACAGGAAATTATTCACAGAGTAGAGCCGGATTTGGTTCAAGTAAAAAAAAAGTTTGAAACCCTAATTTGGGTAAATCACAAAATCGGCAGAAAAATAAAGGCAAAGAATCACATATTAGCATAAAACGAACATAGATAGGAGATTATTCAAAAAGAAACACAGAATCGAACCAGATTTGGTTCAATTAGAGAAGATCTGAAATCCTAATTTAAGGCAAGTAAAAGGAATCAACAGAAATACGCAGATTCATGCGTAATAAAATGAATATAGACGAAATAATGCTAAAAATCAAGCTTGAACCAGTTTTAATTAGAATCAAAAGAGAATCTGAAACCCTAACCTTAGGAAATTAGCAAGAAACGAACGAATTGGGCTTACATGGTTCAAAATAACGCGTTTGGACTTAACGTCGTCCAGATTCAAGAGGTAAAAATTGTTTTGGACAGAATCAAAGATGGGGTACTTGCCATGTTTAGGCAAGTACCTAAGTTATTCCATAAAATAACACCAAATAAGGGAAATATCTCGAGATGGTAGGTGAATGGGGAAAGAATCCCATTAGGAACGGAATTTTTGGGGGAGTTTAGTGAGGCGGCGAGATTAGGGTTCATCAGAGGAGGGAAACAAAGGCGGCGGATTTGGGAAATAAGGGTTCGGGTTTGGGGGGTGGAGATATAAGGAAAGGGGGGATCGTTTATGAGCCGTTGATTATTTTTGTTCAACGGCTAGGATTTGAGCGGACTGGGTTGGGTTTAATTGAGTGGGTAAGGGTAATTGGGCCAGGGGTATTGGGCTTGGGGTAATTGGGTAGGTTTGGGTAGTTTAGGTCCGAAAATGTAATTAAAAATTGGGGCCAGATTTTAAATACCCAATTTATTAAATAAATAATTTATACAAAAACTGAATAAATAAAAAAAATATCATTTGTGCATAAAAATGATTAAAAATAATTATTTAACACTATAAAAATATAAAAGGTTTTTTTTTTTTTTTGCATAAATAAAGTAATTATAAGCATGTATGAGCTATTATTGCAAAATGTGCAATTTAGCCTTAAAACTGCAAACGTAATTATAACAAATGTACTAAAAATATTTAAAACATAATATGAGTGTAAATGATAAGTTTAGATGATAAAACCATCATAAAATAATTTGTAAGTTAATTAATAGATATTTATATATAATAAAATGCTAAAATAAATTAATTTAAAGTCTTTAAAAATTATAGAAAATTATGAAAAATACTTATATATACTTGTAGATCAAATGATAATGCATGTGCAA
>AWOL01S0077449.1:0-12421 GCA_000715115.1 Nicotiana otophora | reverse complement strand
TATATATATATTTGGAAAATATGAGGAAAAAATTAGGTATCAACAAAATCACCCGCAGAACGGAGCCAGGTGTAGCAAGGTCAAATGAGTAAGAATCGGGGACCAATCCCAAAATTCTTAAGATATTCGAAGAACTAACAAAACGAATAGAATCGGGAGAAAAAAGGATCGAAGAAAACAACAAAAGGTGGAAACGTACAACTCCAGGATTGATCAGATCCCAGGGGCACCCCCGATATTGAAAGGCTTAGATTCCAAAAAATCCGTACAAAAGCCTTTCCCCCCGAGCGTGGCCCCTAAACCAATCCCAAATAAGTTTTGCATGCCCGAAATTCCTAAGTATAATGGGACGACCGACCCCAACGAACATGTCACCTCTTACACATGTGCCATTAAAGGAAACGATCTAGAAGATGATGAGATCGAATCTGTATTATTGAAAAAATTCGGTAAAACCCTGTCGAAGGGGGCAATGATATGGTATCATAATTTACCATCTAACTCTATTGATTCTTTTGCTATGCTTGCAGATTGTTTCGTAAAAGCACATACCGGGGCCATAAAAGTCGAGACCCGAAAGTCAGACCTATTCAAGGTAAGACAAAAGGATAACGAGATGCTAAGAGAATTTGTATCTCGTTTCCAAATGGAATGAATGGATCTACCATCGGTCACAGACGATTGGACTGTTCAGGCTTTCAATCAAGGTCTGAACGAACGAAGCTCGATGGCTTCATGGGGGCTGAAATATAACCTAATTGAATACCCAACTATTACTTGGGCCGATGTGCACAATCGGTATCAATCTAAAATAAGGGTCGAATACGATCAGTTGGGTTCCGGGTCTGGTTTCAAAAGGGATACCGATCGAGAACCAAGGTCAAGAAAGAATCGATATCGGCCGTACAATGGAGATCGTCGGGGTAGCAAACTTTCACGTAACCCCATATGAGGCAAAAAGAGAAATGATCGAAGCCAAAGGTCTCGGGGACTGATGAACAAAAATGGGTTCGATAGGCATACCGGACCTAAGGAAGCACCATGGCTATCGGAGTATAACTTCAGCATCGATGCATCTGTCATCGTGTCGGCTATTGGATGCATCAAAGACACTAAATGGCCTCGACCTATGCTGACCAATTCTGCCCAGAGAAACCCCAATCAAATGTGTGAATATCATGGCACCCATGGGCACAGAACGGAAGATTACAGGAAACTAAGAGAGGAAGTAGCTCAGTTATTCAATAAAGGGCACCTTCGAGCATTTTTAAGCGACAGAGCCAAAAACCATTTCAAAAACAGGGATTTCGGTAAACAAAATGAACTGGAAGAACCACAGCACATCATCCACATGATCATAGGCGGTGTCGATACCCCTCAGGGGCCGGTACTTAAACACACTAAGACATCGGTTATAAGAGAAAAGTGATCTCGAAATTGGGATTACACACCCATAGGAACCTTGTCCTTTAATAATGAAGATGCAGAAGGAGTCATGCAACCTCACAACGATGCACTGGTAGTATCCGTACTTATGAATAAAACTAAAGTTAAGCATGTGTTATTGATCCAGGTAGCTCGGCCAACATTATTAGATCGAAAGTTTTAGAACAGCTCGGTCTACAGGACCAGGTTGTACCCACAACCCTGGTTCTAAATGGATTCAATATGGCATGTGAAACTACCAAAGGGGAGATAATTCTACTGATAAACGTGGCTGGGACTATCCAGGAAATGAAGTTTCATGTAATAGAAGGCGATATGAGATACAACGCCCTTTTTGGAAGGATATGGATCCACAATATGAGAGCCGTACCTTCGACCTTCCACCAGGTTCTTAAATTCTCAACATCGAAGGGAATCAAAACAGTATATGGGGAACAACCGGCAGCAAGGGAAATATTTGCTATCGAAGAATCAATTCTGATACCCTCGCCTTCATCGACAAAAGGTTTGGGCTCGAAGGGGGAACGCGATGCCAAATAGCAATCACAGACGTCAGCTTCAAACCAACTAGAAGATCAGAAGATTGACGAAGATGATGAGCAAGGGATCCCAAGATCCTTCATGGTCCCCGATGATTCCGACGCAACCCAATCAACGATCGAAGAACTGGAGCAAGTCATACTAATCGAATATATGCCCGAACAAAAGGTATACCTGGGAACAGGATTAACGCCCAAACTCAGGAAAAAGATTATTCAATTTCTTATTGATAATATAGATTGTTTTTCTTGGTCCCATTTAGATATAATAAGAATCTCACCAGATATAACAATGTATCGGCTAAGCCTGGACCCTAGGTTCAAACCGGTGAAGCAAAGAGAAGACCCCAGCCTGACACGTATTCATAAAAAATGAGGTAACTAATTAATTTCTCAAAATAGGGTCTATTCGGGAAGTGAAATATCCCGAATGGTTATCCAATGTGGCTGTAGTCCCTAAAAAAGGGAACAAACTTAGAATAGGTGTAGATTACAAGGATTTAAACAAGGCATGCCCCAAAGATTCTCTTACACTGCCTAACATCGATCGCATGATTGATGCCACGACCGACCACAAGATACTTACTCTTCTCGATGCCTATTCCGGGTACAATCAAATCCAAATGAACCCGGAATACCGAGAAAAGACTTCGTTTATCACCAAGTATGGAACCTATTGTTATAATGTAATACCCTTCGGGCTAAAATATTCAGGAGCTACTTACCAACGCCTAGTAAATAAAATATTCGAGGAAAAAATAGGTAAATCAATGCAAGTTTATATGACATGCTAGTTAAGTCCCTGCGCGCAGAGGACCATTTGGCTCATTCGCAAGAAACATTCGAGATTTTAAAGAAATACAACATGAAGCTCAACCCCGAGAAATGTGCTTTCGGGGTCGGATCGGGCAAGTTTCTTGGCTTCATTGTATCGAATCGAGGGATCAAGATCCACCCATATAAAATTAAGGCCATCGAAGATATCACCATCGTGGATAGTGTAAAAGCCGTGCAGAGTCTAACAAGACGGATTGCTGCCTTAGGCCGATTTATTTCAAGGTCGTTGGATCGAAGTCACAGATTTTTCTCTCTGCTCAGAAAGAAGAACGATTTCACCTGGACCCCGGAATGCTAACAGGCATTAGAGGAATTGAAACGATACCTATCGAGCCCACCACTGCTGCACACTCCAAAGGCAGATGAGAAACTTTGCTTGTACTTAGCAGTATCGAAAATTGCGGTAAGCAGCGTCCTAGTTCGAGAAGAGCAAGGTACGCAAGTTTCCGTTTATTACGTAAGTCAAACCTTAGGGAAAGCTGAAACTAGATATCGACACTTAGAGAAATTGGCACTGGCGTTGATAAGCGCCTTTAGAAAGTTAAGACCATACTTTCAATGTCACCCTATATGCGTATTAACCACTTACCCATTTTGTAATATTTTACACAAGCCTGAACTATCAGGTCGATTGACCAAATGGACCGTCGAACTCAGTGGGTACGATATAGAATATCAACCCCGGATAGCCATCAAGTCTCAAATTTTTGCGGACTTCGTGGCCGATTTTATACCAACCCTCGTACCCGAAGTTGAAAAAGAACTCTTGTTGAAATCGGGTACGTCGTCGGGGGTATGGACCCTCTTCACAAACAGGGCTTCGAACCTAAAAGGGTCCGGGCTAGGCATCATTTTAAAGCTGCCTACGGGTAGCACTATTAGGCAATCTATCAAAACTACTAGGTTGACTAACTACGAGGCCGAGTATGAAGCCATGATTGCAGGTCTCGAGTTATCTAAAAGCTTGGGAGCAATGGTCGTTGAAGCCAAGTGTGACTCTTTACTGGTGGTAAATCAAGTAAACAAAACCTTCAAAGTTCGAAAGGATAGAATGCAAAGGTATTTGGACAAACTACAAGTAACTTTGCATCGTTTCAAAGAATGAACTTTACGACATATACCTCGAGAACAAAACAGTGAGGCCGATGTACTTGCAAATTTAGGATCATCGGTCGAGGAAGATGAGATCAACTCGGGGACTGTCGTTTAACTCTCGAGGTCCGTGATCGAAGAAGGTCATGCCGATATAAAGTCTACGAGCTTAACCTGAGATTGGAGGAATAAGTATATTGAATACTTGGAGAACGGAAAATTCCTATCGGACCCTAAATATTTGAGGGCCCTGCGAACCAAAGCTGCTCGATTCACATAGAATGCAGATGGAACATTATACCAAAGGACATTCGATGGACCATTAGCAGTATGTTTAGGTCCAGGAGACACCGACTACATCCTACATGAGATTCACGAGGGTACTTGTGGAAATCATTCTGGTGCCGATTCATTAGTCCGAAAAATAATCAGAGCAGGGTATTATTGGATCGATATGGACAAAGATTCAAAGGAGTTTGTTCGAAAATGTGACAAATGTCAAAAGTATACACCGATGATCCATCAACCCGGAGAACAACTTCACTCAGTTCTATCTCCATGGCCATTTATGAAATGGAGAATGGACATCATCGGCCCTCTGCCATCGGCATCAGGTAAAGCTACATTCATTTTATTTATGAATGACTATTTCTCTAAATGGGTTGAAGCACAGGCGTTCGAGAAAGTGAGAGAGAAAGAGGTTATAGACTTCATCTGGGATCATATCGTATGTCGATTTGGGATACCCGCCGAAATAGTGTGTGAGAATGGGAAACAATTTATCGACAACAAAGTGACGAAATTCCTCAAAGTCCACAAAATAAAAAGGATATTATCAACACCGTATCACCCTAGTGGGAACGGAGAGGCCGAATAGACGAACAAGACTATCATTCAAAACCTAAAGAAAAGGTTGAACGACGCTAAGGGAAAATGGAGAGAGATCCTGCCCGAAGTCCTTTGGGCATATCGAACAACATCAAAATTCAGTACGGGGGCAACCCCATTCTCCTTAGTGTATGGCTCTGAAGCCTTGATTCCAGTCGAAGTCAGAGAACCCAGTGCCAGATATCGATATACGATAGAAGAATCAAATCATTAGGCTATGAATACTAGCCTCGAATCATTGGATGAAAAACGAGAAGCCGATCTCGTCTAATTGGCCGCCCAAAAGCAGCGGATCGAAAGATACTATAATCGAAGAACCAATCTTCTCCATTTTAAAATCGGGGACTTAGTGCTAAGGAAAGTCACCCTCAGCACCCGAAATCCAAACGAAGGAAAACTGGGTCCGAACTGGGAAGGACCGTATCAAGTACTCAAAAATGTCAGTAAACGATCCTACAAACTCGATATTATAAACGGCGAATAACTACCAAGCAATTGGAACGTGTCACACCTCAAACGATATTACTGTTAAGGTATGATTTTCTCCCTTCTTTCGTCTATATATATTCGATGCTAACTTATTGCAAGAGTTCAACCAAAAACATCGAGACCTCAGGTTTTAAAGTACGCGGTGCACTCTTTTTTCCTTAGATCGGTTTTTATCCCAACCGGGTTTTTCCAGAAAGATTTTTAACGAGACAACAACTATGTGGTACCTGAGGACAATTCAATAGTATCCAAGGCTTCTTTATAATCAACCTCGAATACTGGGGGGCTTTACCATCGAATAAATCGAGTTCGATACAAGAAAATTATTTTGTACCAAAGTCATATCAAACAGGGTCTCGATAGGGAAAAGTGTAAGGGCCAAATGGTCGAAATGAACCATGCCCGCATATTTGTGCTCGAGCCCTGACACAAAATATGAACACATGTATAATGACCTTTTTACCGATAATTCATATTTTGAAAATTTTCGTTCTGCTTCATGATTGAAATAGGCTTAAGGGCCGACCACTACCGAAGGAGTTTTGAAAAGACTTACACCATAAAGCCTACGGACTGCAATGCTTCGAGTTCGAGCAATGACTCACACGACTATTATGCCTAAGGGCTATCTTAATTCGAGTTCGAGCAATCACTCACTCGACCATAAAGCCTACGGCTACAATATTTCGAGTTCAAGTTCGAGAAACCACTCACTCGACTATTAAGCATACGGGCTACATCACTTCGAGTTCGAATCACTCACTCGACCATAAAGCCTACGAGCTACAATACTTCGAGTTCGAGCAACCACTCACTCGACTATTAAGCCTAAGGGCTATCTTACTTCGATTTCGAGCAATCACTCACTCGACCATTAAGCCTACGGGCTACATTACTTTGAGTTCGAATCACTCACTCGACTAATAAGCCTACGGCTACATCATCTCGAGTTTTGAGCAACCAATCACTCGACCATTAAGCCTACAGGCTACATTACTTCGAGTTCGAATCACTCACTCGACCATAAAGCCTACGAGCTACAATACTTCGAGTTCGAGCAACCACTCACTCGACTATTAAGCCTAAGGGCTATCTTACTTCGATTTCGAGCAATCACTCACTCGACCATTAAGCCTACGGGCTACATTACTTTGAGTTCGAATCACTCACTCGACTAATAAGCCTACGGCTACATCATCTCGAGTTTTGAGCAACCAATCACTCGACCATTAAGCCTACAGGCTACATTACTTCGAGTTCGAATCACTCACTCGACCATTAAGCCTACAGGCTACATTACTTCGAGTTCGAATCACTCACTCGACTAATAAGCATACGGGCTACATCACTTCGAGTTGGAGCAAGAACTCACTCGACTACTAAGCCTGCGGGCTACTCTTACTTTGCGTTCGAATCACTCACTCGACTAATAAGCATACGGGCTACATCACTTCGAGTTGGAGCAAGAACTCACTCGACTACTAAGCCTGCGGGCTACTCTTACTTTGCGTTCGAATCACTCACTCGATCATTAAGCCTACGGGCAATATTACTTCGAGTTCGAATCACTCACTCGATCATTAAGCCTACAGGCTACATTACTTCGAGTTCGAAATCACTCACTCGATCATTAAGCTTACGAGCTGTAGTAATTCGAGTTCGAGCAAGTACTCGCTCGACCAATAAAGCCTACGGGCTACAATACTTCGAGTTCGAGCAATCACTCACTCGACTATTAAGCCTAAGGGCTATCTTACTTCAATTTCGAGCAATCACTCACTCGACCATTAAGCCTACGGGCTACATTACTTCGAGTTCGAATCACTCACTCGACGAATAAGCCTACGGGCTACATCATCTCGCGTTTTGAGCAAACACTCGCTCGACCATTAAGCCTACAAGCTACATTACTTTGAGTTCGAATCACTCACTCTACTAATAAGCCTACATGCAACATCACTTCGAGTTCGAGCAAGCACCCACTGGACTAATAAGCATACGGGTTACATCACTGTGAGTTCGAGCAAGCACTTACTTGACTACTAAGCCTGCGGGCTACTCTTACTTCAAGTTCGAATCACTGACTCGATCATTAAGCCTACGGGCTACATTACTTCGAGTTCGAATCACTCACTCGATAATTAAGCCTACGGGCTACATTACTTCAAGTTCAAAATCACTTACTCGATCATTAAGCTTACGAGCTGTATTAATTCGGGTTCGAGCAAATACTCACTCGACCAATACAGCCTACGGGCTACATCACTTCGGGTTCGAGCAAGCACTCACTCGACTACTAAGCCTACGGGCTACTCTTTTTTCGAGTTCGAGCAAATACTCACTCGACCATTATGCCTACGGGCTACATCACTTCAACAACGAGCCATCACTCGCTCGACCATAACGCCTACGGGCTAAAATACTTCAAGTTCGCGTTCGAGCAACCATTCACTCAACTATTAAGCCTACAAGCTACATCACTTCCCGTTCAAATCACTCACTGAACCATAAAGCCTACGGGCTACAATACTGCGAGTTCGAGTTCGAGTTCGAGCAATCACTCACTCGACTATTAAGCCTAAGGGCTATCTTACTTCGAATTCGAGCCATCACTCACTCGACCATTAAGCCTAAGGGCTATATTACTTCGAGTTTGAAATCACTCACTCGATCATTAAGCTTACGAGCTGTATTAATTCGTGTTCGAGCAAATACTCACTCGACAAATAAAGCCTACGGGCTACATTACTTCGAGTTCGAAATCACTCACTCGATCATTAAGCTTACGAGCTATATTAATTTGCGTTCGAGCAAATACTCACTCGACCAATAAAGCCTACGGGCTACGTCACTTTGAGTTCGAGCAAGCACTTCCTCGACCATAAAGCCTACGGGCTACAATACTTCAAGTTCGAGTTTGAGCAACCACTCACTTAACTATTAATCCTACAGGCTAAATCACTTCGAGTTCGAATCAGGCACTCGACCATAAAACCTACGGGCTACAATACTTCGAGTTCGAGTTCGAGCAATCACTCACTCGACTACTAATCCTACGGGCTACCCTTATTTCGAGTTCGAGCAAATACTCACTCGACCATTAAGCCTACGGGCTATATCACTTCGACATCGAGCAAGCACTCGCTCGACCATAAATCCTACGGGCTACAATACTTCATGTTCGCGTTCGAGCAACCACTCACTCAAATATTAAGCCTGCAGGCTACATCACTTTGAGTTCGAGTCACTCATTGGACCATAAAGCCTGCGGGCTACAATACTTCGAGTTCGAGAAATCACTCACTCGAATATTAAGCCTAAGGGCTATCTTACTTCGATTGCGAGCAATCACTCACTCAACCATTAAGCCTACGGGCTACATTACTTCGAGTTTGAATCACTCACTCAACTAATAAGCCTTCGGACTACATCATCTCGCATTTTGAGCAAACACTCATTCGACCATTAAGCCTACAGGCTACATTACTTCGAGTTCGAATCACTCACTCGACTAATAAGTCTACGGGCTATATCATCTCGCGTTTTGAGCAAACACTCACTCGACCATTAAGCCTACAGGCTACATTACTTCGAGTTCGAATCACTCACTCGACTAATAAGTCTACGGGCTATATCATCTCGCGTTTTGAGCAAACACTCACTCGACCATTAAGCCTACAGGCTACATTACTTCGAGTTCGAATCACTCACTCGACTAATAAGCCTACGGGCTACATCACTTCGAGTTGGACCAAGCACTCACTCGACTACTAAGCCTGAGGGCTACTCTTACTTTGCGTTCAAATCACTCACTCTATCATTAAGCCTACGGGCAACATTACTTCGAGTTCGAATCACTCACTCGATCATTAAGCCTACAGGCTACATTACTTCGAGTTCGAATCACTCACTCGATCATTAAGCCTACAGGCTACATTACTTCGAGTTCGAAACCACTCACTCGATCATTAGGCTTACGAGCTGTATTAATTCGAGTTCGAGAAAATACTCGCTCGACCAATAAAGCCTACGGGCTACAATACTTCGAGTTCGAGTTCGAGCAATCACTCACTCGACTATTAAGCCTAAGGGCTATATTACTTCGGGTTCGAGCAAGCACTCACTCGACTAATAAGCCTACGGGCTACATCACCGTGAGTTCGAGCAATCACTCACTCGACTATTAAGCCTGCGGGCTATTCTTACTTCAAGTTTGAATTACTCACTCGATCATTAAGCCTACGGGCTACATTACTTCGAGTTCGAATCACTCACTCGACTAATAAGTCTACGGGCTACATCATCTCGCGTTTTGAGCAAACACTCACTCGACCATTAAGCCTACAGGCTACATTACTTCGAGTTCGAATCACTTACTCGACTAATACGCCTACGGGCTACATCACTTCGAGTTCGAGCAACCACTCACTCAACTAATAAGCCTACAAGCTATATCACTGTGAGTTCGAGCAAGTACGCACTCGACTACTAAGCCTGCGGACTATTCTTACTTCAAGTTTGAATTACTCACTCAATCATTAAGCCTACGGGCTACATTACTTCGAGTTCGAATCACTCACTCGACTAATAAGCCTACGGGCTACATCCTCTCGAGTTTTGAGCAAACACTCACTCGACCATTAAGCCTACAAGCTACATTACTTTGAGTTCGAATCACTCACTGGACTAATAAGCCTACGTGCTACATCACTTCGAGTTCAAGCAAGCACTCACTCGACTAATAAGCCTACAGGCTACATCACTATGAGTTCGAGCAAGCACTCACTCGACTACTAAGCCTGCGGGCTACTCTTACTTCAAGTTCCAATCACTCACTCGATCATTAAGCCTACGGGCTACATTACTTCGAGTTCAAATCACTCACTCGATTATTAAGCCTACGGGCTACATTACTTCGAGTTCGAAATCACTCACTCGATCATTAAGCTTACGAGCTATATTAATTTGAGTTCGAGCAAATACTCACTCGACCAATAAAGCCTACGGGCTACGTCACTTTGAGTTCGAGCAAGCACTTCCTCGACCATAAAACCTACGGGCTACAATACTTCAAGTTCGAGTTTGAGCAACCACTCACTTAACTATTAATCCTACAGGGTAAATCACTTCGAGTTCGAATCAGGCACTCGACCATAAAACCTACGGGCTACAGTACTTCGAGTTCGAGTTCGAGCAATCACTCACTCGACTATTAAGCTGAAGGGCTATCTTTCTTCGATTTCGAGCAATCACTCACTCGACCATTAATCCTACGGGCTGCATTACTTCGAGTTCAAATCACTCACTCGACTAATAAGCCTACGGGCTACATCATCTCGAGTTTTGAGAAAACACTCACTCGACCATTAAGCCTACAAGCTACATTACTCTGAGTTCGAATCACTCACTCGACTAATAAGCCTACGTGCTACATCACTTCGAGTTCAAGCAAGCACTCGCTCGACTAATAAGCCTACGGGCTACATCACTATGAGTTCGAGCAAGCACTCACTCGACTACTAAGCCTGCGGGCTACTCTTACTTCAAGTTCGAATCACTCACTAGACTAATAAGCCTACGTGCAACATCACTTCGAGTTCGAACAAGCACTCACTCGACTAATAAGCATATGGGGTACATCACTGTGAGTTCGAGCAAGCACTCACTCGACTACTAAGCCTGCGGGCTACTCTTACTTCAAGTTCGAATCACTCACTCGATCATTAAGCCTACGGGCTACATTACTTCGAGTTCGAATCACTCACTCGATCATTAAGCCTGCGGGCTACATTACTTCGAGTTCGAAATCACTCACTCGATCATTAAGCTTACGAGCTGTATTATTCGAGTTCGAGCAAATACTCACTCGACCAATAAAGCCTACGGGATTCATCACTTCGAGTTCGAGCAAGCACTCACTCGACTACTAAGCCTACGAGCTACTCTTATTTCGTGTTCGAGAAAATACCCACTCGACCATTAAGCCTACGGGCTACATCACTTCGACAACGAGCAAGCACTCGCTCAACAATAAAGCCTACGGGCTACAATACTTGACGTTCGTGTTCGAGCAACCACTCAGTCAACTATTAAGCCTACAAGCTACATCACTTCGAGTTCAAATCACTCATTGGACCATAAAGCCTACGGGCTACAATACTTCGAGTTCGAGTTCGAGCAACCACTCACTCGACTATTAAGCCTAAGGGTTATCTTACTTCGAGTTCGAGCAATCACGCACTCGACCATTAAGCTTACGGGCTACATTACTTTGAGTTCGAATCACTCAATCGACTAATAAGCCTACGGGCTACATCATCTTGAGTTTTGAGCAAACACTCACTCGACCATTAAGCCTACAGGCTACATTACTTCGAGTTCGAATCACTTACTCGACTAAATAAGCCTACGGGCTACATCATCTTGAGTTTTGAGCAAACACTCACTCGACCATTAAGCCTACAGGCTACATTACTTCGAGTTCGAATCACTTACTCGACTAAATAAGCCTACGGGCTACATCACTTCAAGTTCGAGCAAGCACTCACTCAACTAATAAGCCTACAAGCTACATCACTGTGAGTTCGAGCAAGTACTCACTCGACTACTAAGCCTGCGGGCTATTCTTACTTCAAGTTTGAATTACTCACTCGATCATTAAGCCTACGGGCTACATTACTTCGAGTTCGAATCACTCACTCGACTAATAAGCCTACGGACTACATCATCTCGAGTTTTGAGCAAACACTCACTCGACCATTAAGCCTACAAGCTATATTACTTTGAGTTCGAATCACTCACTCGACTAATAAGCCTACGTGCTACATCACTTCGGGTTCAAGCAAGCACTCACTCGACAAATAAGCCTATGGGGTACATCACTGTGAGTTCGAGCAAGCACTCACTCGACTACTAAGCCTGCGGGCTACTCTTACTTCAAGTTCGAATCACTCACTCGATCATTAAGCCTACATGCTACATTACTTCGAGTTCGTATCACTCACTCGATGATTAAGCCTACGGGCTACATTACTTCGAGTTCGAAATCACTCACTCGATCATTAAGCCTACATGCTACATTACTTCGAGTTCGTATCACTCACTCGATGATTAAGCCTACGGGCTACAAT